>JAQSVH010165274.1:0-24049 GCA_029448705.1 Adansonia digitata
TTTATTATATTATTATAAGATTCTAATTACTGTTACTTAAAATAATAATAATAATAATAATAATAATAATAATAATAGCAATATTAAAAAAAGAATTTAAAATTTTACTACTAACATACACAAACTCTCAATATTTAATGAGTTTAACTAATAAAATTAAAGAAAATGAGATAAATGGATGATATACTTTATTAATAAATTTTTTTAAAACTCATGATATGATTTACTTTTTGATAAATTAATATTTTATTATAGACTTATTCAAGGGTCGGACTACCTACTTAGCGCTATTGGGTCTGGCCTAGCTTATCATATTTTTATATGAGACTAGACTGATCCGACTCAAAATAGTAATTTTAAATTAATATATTTTATTTAAATTTAATTATAATATATATAGTATTAATAAAGCTATTCTTTAATGTGATAAACAGTAATTTTCACTTAAGTAGACAAGTTTGGGCACGTTAAATAAAGGCCTGAGATTAGGATTTTAAAAAAATTTGGACCGTAGCTCAACCTAACCCATGAGCAAGTTTAATCATATTTAAAATATAAATTACATTTTTAATATTTAATTAAACTATTAAAAAAATATTAAAATAAAATTCATTATTAAAGTTTTTTATTTACAAAAAATGATTTAATTATAATTTTTCATATTTATTTTTAGTATTAAATTCAAGTTCAAGTTCAGGTCGAGCTCAGGTTTGGGTTATTTCGGGTTTGGGTTATTTTGAGTTTAGGTTCTTTCGGGTTCGAGTCATTTCGGGTTCGAGCTATTTCAAATTCGGGCCATTCAGGTTCGGGTCTTTTTGGGTTTGGGCCATTGACTTTTTGGTCAAACCGAGTTTGGTTCGGGTTCGGTCTTGGGTTTTTGGGTTTGAGTTTATTTTGCCACCTCTCGTAGTTACCCCTTGAAATCAAGGGATAAATTAATTCATCGCTATAGGATTTAAGGAAATCACTAGTGGTACTAAAGGGCCTAGAATGGTGTTGGGTTGGTGCTCTTGATAAGTCCTATCCTGGGTAGTTTAGTACTATCTATAGGGTGATTTTTAGGGTTAGTAGACTCTTTTTTAGTATTTATGACATTAGCCTATCTTTTTTCATTAGTGGAGGCCATATTAGCTCAATGAGCTTCATGATTTATGCTTGCATTTCATCTCATCAAAGAAGCATTTGGTTTTGAGACTCTTTGTTAATAAACTCGAGTCGCTCGATGCGTGCTTGATGATCATTTTCCATGATCCATTTATAGTTGTAGGTATTATAATAGTGTAAGATAATTAGTTCCTTGTTCCTTGCATGGTTTCAAAGTCCTTTGCACTTTTATGACTATTTTCATATCAAAAATGTGTTTATTAATGATTTTTCATGATAAGATAATAACAAGTATGGAATTATGGCAATAAATGATTATTGTCATGAATAAATGAATAAAGCAATAAAAGAATTATGTTAGTTATGCAAATACAAGAGAGACATTTGGCTTATGGAATAGTTTCACTAGTAGCATTTTTCATAAACTGACAGAGTTTGATTACAAGTGATTACATCCAAAAGTATCTGATATGATTACATTAGCTAATCACATGTCCCAAGAAATACAGTAGTTCTTGTTCATGGTTTTATGATAGGGATGATATCTCACCTCAATCACTAGGCTACCTCAATCATATCACTTGCTTTATCTGGGTTGCTTGAATTTGCTTGGAGAGATGACGATGACGCTCTTGATGATTTAGGCATGCTAGTCAACTGTATATTGCCATTCTCATTCTCCTTGCTCTGAGGCTCTTATTAGCTCCTTACTGTGGTCTCGATAAGTTTGCAAGGATTGTTCTAAGTCTTAAATCCTGAGTGCTAGAACTTCATTCTCAACCCTGTTTGCTCTAAAATCTCATACTTAAGCTTCAAGATGTCCAATCTTTTTTTGGTAGGTAGATATAAGATCAGAAGTCCTAATGAGCTTCTCTCTATTGACCTTGGCGTCTTCTTTCTATTGATTTAGCTCTTTATCGAAGGCAACAAACTTTATTTCCCTATCAGCTGATGACTTATTGATCTGCCAGTACTTGTTTTTTTTTCAAAATGCCACGTAGTCTATTTTAGTCTTTTAAGATCCCCTTTAATGTGGTCTCTCTTTTTGACAATCTAATTTATCTCCCCATCTTACAGCTAAATAGGTGATTTTTATGGTAAATGTTGCCTTTTTTTGTTCAAAATTTTTGCTTGACTAATTCTATCTTAAAAGAAGACTCACCAATAAGGACCTGAGCTATCACGACACTAGATAATGGCAAAGTGTCATTAATATGGTGAATCCTTCATTCATCATACCTTGGAGTCATGTTGTTTTGCTTTTAAATGCCTTTCCATGCAATGAACTTGCCTCTGAGCATGGAAGGTTGACTATACTTTTGACTTATATTTGGCTTTACCATAGTCGCAGTCTCAGTGACTCAAGGTCTTAGACGAATGGGATAAATTATCGATATTAAGACTATAATAGAACTAGGAAAGGTATATAACTATTTCTCCCATTTAATCCTATAAGTGGCACGTAACTATGATCTCTTCATAGGTATATGATTGATTAAAGGGAATTTCCATAACGTCTTTTGTGCAACTTTTTCTGTTTTAAGATTTCAAAACTTCTCGACCCATTATTCCTCGACCTTGTCTTGGGCCCATTCCTTCTCAAGAGCCTTGGAGAGAAGGTTGAATTTAGGCAAGAAATTATGCAAAATTCTTTTATCTTCGATGCAAAAATGGCTAATAAGCCAAATGTAAAAAAGTAGGGCATATTTGATGAATTAACTCATCTTTATTTTCTTGCAGAAATTGAGGGCTCAAATGGTTTCAGCAATAATGGTAGGTGCAAGGTTGATATTACAACATAATCAGGTGAGAAATCTATAAATGCCTCTTTGCGTAGCCTAAAGTTTTCGAGAATATGACCAATCCATATATTTCCAGAGCATAGATATCTTAAATTTTTGTTGCATCATTGAAACACATCATTACTTCCTTTAGACTTACCTAAGAAATGTATTTAATATTCATTATTCCCTTTCACTTTAATGTGGCTCCATGGCTTTAAGGATCTATTCTTATATCTTCTTGAAAGGTTTAGGCAACAATGCTTTGCAGTATATCCTATTGGACTTAGTCCCTTTAATGTTGAGTAGGTTAGCATATTCATCGACAAAGGGGACCATATCTTTATAATTAGAGGTGAAGCATTGGCATATCAAATTCCATAACTATGATACTGCTTGCAATAGACCAAAATCCAACTTGACTTGGAGTAAGATGGCTATGTCCCCACTATTTTCTTGAATGACTCCATTTCAATATTACCTTAACTAGCCTAAATGTGTTTCAAATCTTGCCAATCATTCTGGCGGCATCCAACCTTGACCTTTTCATGCATCGTTGAGACATTACTAGGCTTGAGAACATTGCCATCTTTGCATAGTCAATCTTTAACTAATGTTTGACTTTTTAAAAAGACTTGAGAATAGAAACGAATTATTGCTCCATGATAGGCATCCCTAGCTGAACATTGAACTTTTAGCTAATTGCCCCATGATGATGATTATGATGAAATGATGCATGCAACATCAAAAAAAAAGTAGACTAGTGGCATAAAAAATAAATGAGAATAACAAACAAAGGAATGGAAATGAAAATGAATCATAGAAGTTACCTTGATAATAAGCATTACGATGCCTAGAGGCAGAGATGATAGTTGCAAATATTATGACAAATTAAGTAAACATGAACAATATACTGATGTGTCTGGGTAAAAAATCATCCTTGTTGAGGTGATACGGTACGTTATGAGGACACAACTAACCACTAAGTAGTAATGTTCATTCATCATTTATGGCGGGTATACATTAAGCTATTGTTCAAACAACATAATGGCTTATTCAAGTTGAATATGACTCTTTTTGGGGGCAATATGGGTCTTTATGAGTAATGACATTCACTTGTCATCACTTACATATATACGAGGGCTAGCCGTCGATTGGACAGCATAACGATAGCTGAAGAAATGAGACATGAGGTGTCTTGTCAGGCATGAAATGATAAACATGGGTGACAATATTTGTTCATCATTTCTTACATAACTAAAATACGTAAAAGTAAAGGTAAAAAGTATTTCCCTGAGTATTCCTATTCTCCAGGTTATTCTAGCACCATTCCAGTATGGTTTGACATAGTTTGGCTTATGTGGTTTGTTCTATGAGGTTTGAGTTAAGATCTAAATTGGTATTCGAATTGCTAATTCATCCACTAAGAACAGCGAAGGCATCCTAATCCTAGACCTATCATAGACTTGGCGAAATGGGTTCAATCTAGTGGATGTATTTCCTTGTGCAAATACGGAGTGTTACTGATGAAAGACATAGGCAATTTACACTCCAAAACTTTTAGCTATGCTTATAAGGAGGATCACTCACAAATATGGATATCTCATTTCCTCCTAGTATTGGGGACCCTAATCCCACCATGTAGTTTGATGAGAATCTAATATAAATACACGTGCACAGTATGTGTGAAGGAAACAATCAAACCTTTGTTTGCCCTCTTATTATCATACTTATCAAATTGGTCTTTATTTAAGAGCAAAGTAGTCCTTGATGATTACAAGACAAAATCATGAAAGGTAAAATATTATTAGACAAAGATGAAAAGGGACTATAGTTAAATAATGACTGAAATCGAAGAACCTGAAAACTAAGTGAGACATGGCTAGTTGTAAGCCTAACTCCCTAAATTGTTCATAGTAGAGTTGCCAAGCTGTCTCAATGAGCCCTGCGAAAAATCCTCATGAAGCAAGACATGCATGCGACTTGCAATATATTACATGGAAAATAATAAAATTCTTGATGTAAAAGTATCCACTCACTAGGACTCTTCTTTTTGTAACACAAAAAGAGGATCATCGAATAAATCGTTTATCTAACCAGCCTTGGATGGCTACCACGGAGTGGCCAACACTTGGAGTCACCACCGATCACTTAGGCTAGGCATAATCATTTGCCTACTGAACTGACATACCAAGTTATGAAACTAAAAATGATTCCTTAATCTACATGTTCCAAATATTTATCGATTGGGTTTAGGAGTTGGTTACGCATAAAAAAGTACTAACATCCTCATGATGCCTAAAATCAGTTAGTTTTGACTTGTCATTATTTCAATATAATCCTCTTTTAATGCATGAATATTTTATAAAATAGTAAACCTAGTGTGGCCATGTGACCGCCTTTAAAACTTTGGATGATCCGAAGGGCATAGTGTTCTCAACTTAAAAATAAATGATGGTTGGTCACGGTCGAGCCTTTAAGTTATCCCTAGATCGAGATTTAGATTAGGCATAGTAATTTGAAGGGAGAAACTGCTGGGCAAATCACTCATCTAACTAGTCTCGAATAGTCACTAAAAAGTGGTTGTAAACTTGGGATTGCCACTGATGATTTAGGGCTAGGCAGGATCAGATGCCCATTGAAACTAATATCCCGAGTTATGAAACTCAAAACATTAATCCCAATGTCTACAAAGTCCAAAGATTCATTGGTTGGGTTTTAGAGTTGGTTACACATGGGGAAGGATTAGCAACCACACAATGCCCAAAATTGGTACCTACTAACTATATCTCACTTCGGTCTTGGTTAAATCAGTTCCATTTAGTCATTATTTAGATGCAAGTCCCTTTAATGCATGAAGTTTTGTAAATTGTTGATATGTTTTTTAAGGAAATTAGATCACCTATGCGCCTCGAAGGTATGAAAAACATAAGGAGTTTTTTATGAAAATAATGTTGGGATTAAGTTTTGCAAATTTTAAGGTTTTGTATTAGGCACTGAAGGGATACCAACACGAAACATCGCCTTATAAATTTTATTAGAAAATGAATTTTAAATATGAATGCATGATAATCACTACAAAAAAATGGATTAGTAAGATGATAAAGAATATAATAATATCATAAACAAGTAATCATAAACAAAAGGGCATAAAAGGAAGGATGATCAGAATATGTCTCTTAGTTATCTTCGATCATTCATGAATAACTGGGATGACAATTTAGAGACGGGTTTGAATTCGATGGTAATTTATGAGACAAAAAAGATTTTAATCGAAAGAATCCTTGGTATCCAAAAAATAAATATTTTTGGATTTTTTTTTAAAAATAGGGCTGGAGTATGCCCTCGCAGAGATAGGTTGGAGTATCCCTAAAGATAAAGTTAGGAAAATATTTAGGAATGAAGAGAAAATATGATTTTCTAATGAAAAACGGGGTTGGAATAACCTATCAAAATAATGAGGTTAATGTATCCCCAAAGATGAAAACTTTTGATGGTTTTAGACAAAGATTAAGAATCCTAATGGTGTAATTGAAAAGAAAAGTTAAGTTTTAAGTTTGAAAACGAGGTTGGAGTATCCTCTTAGAGCAATAGAGTTAAAGTATCTCCACAAGCGAAAATTTTAATGCAGAAAAGAAAGATATTTAGTATGAATTTTTTTCTTTGTATTTTAGCCTTGATCTGAGTCTAAAGGGCTTGTATTATGGGGGAAACAATTGGGTGCGTTTCAAGACATTCAAATGTTTCGATAAAAGGAGATTTAAAAATTAAGTTAAAAATAGGGGACAATATTGTGTCACCTCTATTCCCGAATTTATTTCAGATTCGTCCGAAGGCTTTAGGTGGTGAATAAGGTACCATTGGAAAAATGGCTCGATAATGTTTAATGTAAAAATATTTCAAAAATCTTAAAAAATCATTTTCTAAGTAGAATTAATTTTTGAAGTTAAGTGTGTCTTGACACTGGTAGCATATGCAAGGGAAAAGACATACCAAACTTTGAAAAAATTTTTTGGGCTCATCCGAGATTGTTAAATTGAGAACAGTACCATTTTGTAAAACTTTTATGAAAAATGTTTAGAGATTTTAGAGAAATTGTTTGATGGGCCAGAATGGCCCAAATTGAATATCACATGCTAGTTTTAGAGGTCTTGGACATAAAAGTTCAAAAAATCATAACCCCTTTATTCGAGATGATCTAAGGACAAACAAGACACCGTTCGAAAGGTATTTTGATAACCTTTAAGTGAAAAATATCAAAATATTATAGGAAAATCATTTATGGTTCAAAAATAATTTTTCAAGTTTGGACTATGGTGTTACCAAAGCAAAATAAAGTGTTATTCTATATTTTTAGGTTTTTTTTCTTAGATAGGCTCGGGTTTAGGACGTCCGACCATCTGTGACAAAAAGTAACATGGGTGTCACAAGTTCATTCCATAATCTTAGAGTAGTTTGGGATGATGAAACAATCGTTAACTGTGTCACTAAAAGGGATATTGGACTTTTATTTACGAATTTTCACTTTTGATGTAAAGATAAGGGTACTACCCCAGCTAAATGTATCCACGGCCTCCTGAGCAAGCAATTGTAGGATAGGGTGATGTCTATTACCTAGAAATCAATCTCGTAAGTGCATGGGCCTATCAAAAGTGGAATAGTGATGTTTTCGATGACTACATGATAAGTCTCATCGAATGCGCGCACCACCATATGGCAACATTTGATGTGGGAAGCATCAACAAGAAACCTATTTAAGATAGCTAAGGGCATGACATTGAGGGAAAAACCATTGTCTATAAGAACTTTTGGTAAGATGTGACCTTTGCAATAGGTAGTAATATGTAGGGCTTTATAGCTACCCCTACCATTAGGAGGGATCTCGTCATTAGTGAACGAGATGCAGTTATCAGCGATGATATTGTTCACTAAGTGATCCAATTTGCTTACTGAAATATCGGGTGGCACATACGCCTCGTTTCAACACTTTTAATAGTGCATTTTGATGAACTTTTGAGTTAAGGAGTAAAGACAGTATAGAGATCTTAGCCAGTTGTTTGCCTAACTAATCGACAATGCTATATTCACTGTGCTTGATAAATTTTAAGAACTCAGTGGCCTCTTTCTCATCTTCTGCCTCTTTGATCTTCTCAAATTTTAAGTCCTTGGTCTGGACCAGAAGGGTGTTGAAAATTAGAGTAACATCGATCTTTTGATTCTCTTGAGTAGGAGAACATAACATCTATTTAAATGGGTAACTCCTGACTAGTCGACAGCAGCGGTTGATTGAGTATGCTCCTGATCATCATGACTGCCTTATCATATTTCCAAGGAATAGCTTTGTCGCTCTTATATGGGAATGGTGTAAGAGTCTTTATGAATAGCCTTGGCATCAACGACGAACTCGCCCTAAAAGTTAATTGTCCATAAAGGATAAGGGGTCATCTTCTCCCACGATGGTTGTGTCATTTCTTACCCAACCATATTCACTGATTCGATAGGAGATGCTTGCTTATGATCATAGAATTCAATGCTGCCTTCATTGGTTATTTTCTAAACCATCGCTATTCTTTGCATATTTGAAGAATATGCCTATGAATAGTATGGAAGTCACAAAAATCATCCACATCTTTTTTTTATCTTTCAACCGCATTAAGCACTTCTGAATGAATTAATATTTGCCAAACCAGACGCATTGATGTCTTGACTTCTTTTATGTTCTTCTTAACCTTATAATCATCCTTAACACCAATCATGTTTACTACTGGCTTAGCATGGTTTGGTAGGGGATTCGCAATGACATTCAGCCCTTGGTTCATCTTAAATTGTAGAAACTTAAGATCAATAAGGCTTTGTACCCTCCGTTTGAAAGAAATGCAATTCTCAGTATCATGCCCTATTACCCCGACATGATAATTGCAATGGGCATTAAGGTTATAACACTGAGGTATGGAGGTTTCTTCTTTAGGACATAAACTGGAGCAACTAGTTGCCCATAGAGCAAAGCTTGATAAAGCTCTTTGTAAGTCATGGGGATAAGGTTAAATTATTATTTTCACTAGTTTGCACCCCGATTATTTGGTGCATTGTTGATGGGATTATTGACATTTTGGTTGGCTTGTGGTTGATTATTTCGTGGTAGATTCGGTTGGACATTAAAGAATGGGTTGTAGGTTATGGCATAAACTAATTAAGGAAGTATCACAATAGGGCTAGAGTAGGGCACACTTAGGTAGTAAGGATTGGGCACTTGACACTGGCTCGGTTGGGATGAGTTGGCATAGCTAAGGCATTTACCTCTCTCTCTTTCTTCTTGTTAGCAACAGGTCTCTTGCTCAATCCAGATGACTCACCCACAGACATCCTACCACTCTTAATTGCTACATCAATTATCTCACCGGACAAAACTAGATTTGTGAACTTTTTAGTGGCATTTCCTACCACTTTTTCATAATACAAAGCATGCAGGGTGTTAATGAATGTCATGATCATCTCTTTCTCGGTTAAAAGGGGTGGGACCAAAGCTGCTTTTTCCCTTCATTTTTGAGCATATTGTTTAAAACTTTTGGTTGCCTTTTCCTTTAAGTTCATAAAAGAGAAAAGGTCAGGGGCCCAATGTGACACATGCTGGTACTGGTTCAAGAAGGCCTTGGTCAAATCAGCCCATGACTGAATTTTGACATTATCAAGCTCTATGTACCATCGAGCGGCTATCCCAGTCAGACTATGCTGAAAATAGTGGATAAAGAGTTTCTCATATTTCTCATACCCTACCATCTTTTTGAGGTCATCTGAATGTTTATAGTAGGGTCAATAATTCCATTGAAATTTTCAAAATTTGGCACCTTAAACTTTGGTGGAATGATAAGATTAGACACTAAAGATAAAGATTTAGCATCAATGGCTCCGAATTTATCACTTTTTTCAATAGCTCTAAAGTGTTTCTCTAAAACGTAAAACTTGCTCATATCATCAATAGACATTGCAAATTTTTAGGCATTCATCCTCTCTTGCTCGTAGTCAAGTGCTATGGGATCAGTCAGAAAAACTCTCGTATTTGCCCCTTAAAATCCAGGGATGAATTGATTTGCTACCATAGGGTTCAAGTAGATTACCGGTGGTATCGGCGAGGCTGACATTGTGTTGGGTTGATGCTCTTGGTGAATCTCTTCCTGAGTAGCTTCAGTACTACCAGTGGAGTGATTTTTTGGGTTAGAAATTCTTTTCCTATATCGATGGTACTAGTTTGTCCTTTTTTCTTAGCAAAGGCTGTCATTAACACCATGAATTTTATGATTTGGGCTTGCATTTTGTCTTGTCAACAGAGCATCTGTTCTTAAGATTCCTTGTACATTAACTCAAGACATTCAATACGTGCTTAATGATAATTTTTCATGATCCTTTTACGATGGTGTGTATTGTAACAATGTGAAATAATCGGTTTCGTGTTCCTTGTTTGACCTCAGAATCCCTTGCACTTTTATGAATATTCTCATATTAGACTCTTATGATGTGTGTTTATTGATGACTGCTCATGATTGAATGATAGGATGATGTTTTGCATCAAATCATAACAGTGAATGATTATTGATATGAAAAAAGTAGCAAAAGAATTAAGCTAATTATGCAAATGTGATACACAATTGGCTTGCAAGATAGCTTCAACAATAGTATCTTTCATCGAGCAAAAAGCAAAGTTTGATCACATAGAGTTGCATTCGAAAGTGTCTGACATGATTGCATCATTTAGTTACATGTTCGAAGAACTTCAACCATTTTTGTTCATGATCTCTAGTAGGTACTATATCTTGCCTTAAAGGCTGGGCTACTTCAATTATGTCCATCGCATGTCTTTATGACCTATCTGGCTCTCTTTATGTTTCTTCAAGGCTTGAATATGTTTAAAGTCCTCAAACATATCTTTGAATTTTTTATCCTTAAACCATGCTTTTTCATCTTTAAACAAATAAAGAACGAAAGCGAGCTATTGTTTCATAACAGACACCCCTTACTAAACACTGAACCCAAAGCCAGTTGTCCCTTGACAATAATTATGATGCATGCAACAATCAGAAAAAAGAAAAGAAAATAGGTCATAACAGTATAAAATGCCCTAACTATAGAAGTTATAATGCCTAAGGGCAAACAAGACAATTATGATAGCAAACAGATAGCATAACGGTGTCTTTGTGTTAAAAGAATTACATGTAACGAGATTACATGATACCTCACAAGGATAAAACTAAGTGACCAAGCGACGATGTTCGTTTGTCACCATTATTAAGCTATTGTTTGGATAGCCTGATAGTTTATTTTGGTTAGATATAACCTTTTTAAGATGACACGAGGTATTATATGTGATGACATTAGCTTGTCATAACTCGCTTATTAAATAAAGTTAGCCATAGAGTGTAACAGCATACCCTAAAAAATGATCATGAAAAGTATAAATGTGAGCAAAAACATTGGTTCATCATCGCCTACATAACAATGGTATATAAGAGTAAAGGGAAGAAGTGATTTCGCCAGTGGCCTTATTCTTCGGGTTATTCTAGTAGCAAATTGGTATGGTTTGACATGGTTTGGTTCATAGAGTTCATTATATGGGTTTGAGTTGACATCTAAATTGGTATCCGAATTATTCTTTTGTCCGATAAGGACAGCCAAGGCACTCCGATCCTAGGCCCATTACAGGTTTGGTGGAACGGGTTTAATCCGATGGATGTGTTTCCCTATACAAATATAGAGGGGCACTCATGAGAGACATAGGTAATTTGCACCCCAGAAGGTCTTGCTATGCCTATGTGGAGGTTTACTCATGAAAGCGGATAGTTCACTTCCTCCTAATAATTAGGATACTAGCCTCACTATGGAATTTGGTAGGAATCTAAAGTAAATGCAAGTGCAGAGTGTGTGTGTTAGGGAAACAATCAAACCTTTTGTTTAGTCTCATATTACCATATTTATTAAATCTATATTTATTAGGGAATGAGGCAAGCTTGATTAATCTTGTGGCAAAAATCATAACAAATAAAAGATTCGTAGACCAAAATGGAAGAGGATTATCGTTAAATAATGACTGAAACCAAAGAAATTGAGACCTAAGAAGGACACGGCTAGTCATAGGCTTAACTCTTTAAATTTGTCCCCTGTGGAGTCGTCAAGCTATCGGCACCATGCCTTCTATGAAGAAAACGCGCATGACTTAAGAGTATTTCTCAATAAGGAAAAGTCTTCTCGATCAGGACTCTTTCTCTCTTTTTTTGACATGATGGTAGGGAGAAAGTATGGATTCTGGACTCTTGACCTTGAAAGGAGACCGTCGAACGAATCGCTTACCTAACCAGCCTTGGGTGGCCACTATAAAGTGGCCAACAATTAGAGTCACCACTGATCATTTATGCTAGGCATAATCGGATGTCTATCGAATTTGATATTTTGAGTTATGAAACTCAAGACATTGGTTTCACGATCTACGTGGCCCAAAGATTCGATGGTTAGGTTCGGGAGTTGGTTGCACATAAAGAGGCACAAACCTCATCACGACACCCTAAATTGGTACCTTTCTAGCCATGTCCCAACTTGGTTTTGGTTTCTTTAGTTTTAACTTGTCATTATTTAATATAATCCCTTTTTAATGCATGAATTTTGTATAAAAAAGTAAACTCGGGTTTTAAAGAAAATTTGAATCTCATGTGCGCCTCGGAGTGGTAAGGAACATAGATTGTGATTAAAAATGGCCTTCGAGTTTTTTTTTAAATATCAAATAATTCGGGTCAAGCACTGGAGAGATACCAACATGAAATATTGCCTTTTATGATTATTTTTTTGAAAACAATTTTGAAAATATGAATGCAAGATGAACAACACAGGAAACGTGTTATTAAGATAAAAAATAATATCGCATAAAAATAAATTAGATAAAAGAGGGGAAAGATGAAGGGATGATAGAAATGTATCTTGTTATTGTCAGCGATTATCTTGAAATAACTGAGTCGACAATTTTAAAGACGCATGAAGATTCATAGACTAATCGAAGCACAAAAACAGGTTTGAACATTAAAAAATTCGAAGGAAATCCTAGGAGAGAAAATTTGATTTTTTGACGATTTTAAGAAAAATGAGATTGACAAATTTAAATTGATGAATTTTGACTATTTTTTGATAATTTTTTGAAAAAGAATGGGTTTAGAGTATCCTCATAAATGACAACTTTGATAAGTTTTGAAATTTGAATGAGGTTTACAAAAGCGGGGTTGAAGTATCCTTTCAGAGGATGGGGTTGGAGTATTCCCAATGGAAACTTCAATGATTTTAGAGAAATGAGCTAAAAGGATTTGTCTTGACAGAGGTGTGGTGATTTCTTGACATAATGACAACCTTTTTAACAAATTCTTGACAAAATAGGTGATTTTTAATTAAAAAGAATTGATCAAAATAAGGATGATAAAGCTTAAAAAATATTCATGCCTTGATCTAAGTCTATAGGAGTCAACGCATGTTCCTTTCGACTAGATGGATTGATCGAGATCACATGGAGACATTTGAATGCATCAGAATGGGAGTTTGGAGGAATCAACTAATCTTAAACAATGCTAAAAACAGGGGATAACATCGCCCTGTTCCCATTTTTAATTTTATTTTAGACAAATTCAAAGTTTCCAGGGATCATGTAAGGTACCATTGGAAACTTAACTCAATAAGAATCAATATAAAATCATTCTAAAAATCCTAGAAAATTGCCTCCTAAGTGGAAATATTTTTCACATTAGGGGCTGGTTCAACACTGGCAGCATATGCAAGGGAAGTGGGGTAGCTAACTTTGAAAAATCATTTCGGACTCATACAGAATCGTTAAATCACAAATGATACCTTTATGGAAAGGGAATTTCACAAACATTTTGTGAAAAATATTTGAAAAATCCAAAAAATCATCTGGTTAGCTGAATCAGCCTAAACAGAATGTCAATCATTGATTCTAAGGGTTTTAGACAGCAAAACGTCAAAAAATCACAACTCCTTCATCCGGAATGATTCGAGGGAAAACAAAACATCATTGGAAAGTGGTTCGATGCCCTTATAGGAAAAAATGTAAAAACAAATTCGTGAAAATTTGTTTATGGTTCAAAAATAAATTTTCATGTCATGAATACAGTGCTACCAGTATAAAATAGGAGGAATTTTTTATTTTCTTGACGTATTGGGACTAAATTTGAGCCATGGACATCTGAATATCTGTGGCTGAAAACAATGAGTGACATGGGCATCATGAGCTCATCTACACAATCCTGGAGTAGTTTAGGACAATGAAACAGCCTATTGACCATGCGATAAACACAAGGATTCTAAGCAAAGATCAAGTCATGAACTAATTTTGACACTAAAAAAGACATTATATTAAAAAAAAATATTTTGCCTCTTTTAACCTTGAATCCCAACATAAATAGCTTAATATTACCCCAAGATTAAAGTGTCAATTTATGAAAAATAATAGACCAAGATTAATCCCATTATTTGGGTTAATCTTAATCTAACTTGGGGTGTTTTTCTTGACAAATATATATATACATTATCAAATCAAACAAGTATGATAAAAATAAAATAAATAAATAAACAAATAATATTAAAAATCAGGGGCATATAACAAATATCATCAAAAATATTTAAACAAGCATTTCATAATGATAAAATACAACCTCAAATATAAAATGGCACCCCATGTCCCAATATCAGTTTTAAGAATTTTTTTGACATTTTATGTTTAAAGATTGGTAAGGCTTGGTGGCTACTTATTTTTTCTTCTATATGGGTGGCCTGGGTTTGAAACCTAAGCCATTCAATTTAGTTTTTTTTTTTTCATTTTTCCTTCTTTTTCTTTTCCTTTCTTTTTACTTTCTCTTTCTCACCCTAAAACCAGACCACAGTAGGAAAAATCCCAGAAACTGACTACTAACCATCGCGCTAGCCGTCAGCCACTGCCATCAACTGCCACCACCACTTACTGGCAATGGTTGGCTCTCAAACTACACCTCTAGACTCTTTTCAACCTTTTCTTTTCAAATCTGAAATCAGATTTTTCTAAATCTTTTTACAGTTTTCTAAATCTACAAGAGAAGTTTGAACCTTTTACCTCAAATCTGACTGTTGTCCACTATTCGATCATTCCCAAACTCTAGTATGTTCTTCCCCTCTATATGAGCTTTCTTTTCACTGTTTTGATTCTCAAAATAAGCACCGAAACCTTTTTAAACAAAAAGCCCCTACTTTGAGTTTTTTATTTTCTTATGTGTTTTTTTTAAAGCTTATATTTTTTTTAATTCTTGAAATTTTTTTCGAGCTCCCTCTCTCTGGTCGTTATATGCACCAAGAAAAACCTAAAATGGTTAGTGGCTTGGGAACTAGATCTATGGCAAAAGCTGCCATGGCTGGTTCTGCAACCAGGCATGGTAAAGCGGCTACCACGCTGAGCATGGCAGCCAGCCTTTCCTTTCTCTTTTTTTTTTCTTTTTTTCTTTTTATCTTTCTTTTAATTTTCTTTTGTGTTTTCATAACATAAAGTCATGTTTGGTATATAGGTCAAAATGACCTATTTTACAAGGTGGCCTATGTTCAAAACCCAAGCCAGTTTTTTTTTTATTTTTTTTTGATTGGTTTTTGTGATTCCACGGCTAAAACATATGCTTGATGTGTTGGTCATAGGCAACCTATTCATAAGGGTGGCCTGGGTTCAAACACAAGTTACTCCTTTTTATTATTATTTTTTTGTATTTTTTCAAATAAGCTTAAATTGAAATGAATTTAGCCTAATTAATTCGGATCCAATAAACCTAAATTAAAAATGTCCTGATTAATTGAATTATTCTGAATAATGAGTGTCCTAAAAATTGCCCAGACAAAATTTGATGTCTACATATGTCATCTTTTAAGTTGACCAAGGGATAGGTCGAGCGTAAGATCGTAGTTTAGGTCTTTCATCCAAAACCTGTCAAAAAATGTTTTAAAATCCAATTTTGCTGGCCATGGTTCGATATATTGGCACTTTATCAGCTTTTTAAGTTGAACCTAAGGATACGTCAAGCCTAAAATCATAGTATAGGTCTTTTATCCAAACCTTTGGTCAAAAAATTCTTTTTAAAGTCCAACATTACTAGCTGTGATGCAGCATATAAGTATTCTATCATCTTTTTAAGTAGAACCTAAGGATAGGTCGAGCTTAGGATTGCAATGCATGTTTTTCATCCAAAAATTCAAACTTTATCTTTTGCAAAAATTGGAATCACCATCAAAATATATCCTATCTGGGTGCTATATTAACGTTAGTCTTTTATTACAAGCACACAAGATAGCATCAAGCATGCCCATGATAAAATGGTGTCTATCAGTCTTTGCCTCATTCCACATATACTCAGTAATAGCTAAAGAGGGGCAATTGTGGAACCCCATTTTATTTGGGACAACATCTGAGGCATCATTGGTAAGTTTTTAAGTATGACAAGGTCATTTGAGCAAGTTCAAGCCAATCATCCATCAATCATAGCTAAAGTGAGGCCTTAGGAGATCTAAAGGTCCATAAAATTTGCATTTGGTATGAGTAGGTATTGATATAAAAGACGGTGTATCAATACATTCATTGTAGTATCGATACAAGAGGCTGTTGTATCGATACAAAGTTATTTCAAAGCTAAAATTGTGAATTTTAGTCAGAATGTGTCTTTCGCAATGTGGTTTGGATACAAATCCTAACCAAGCTCGACTTAAATAGCCCTTATTTCAATATTTATTGATATATCACTATTTTATATTCTTTTATTTCTATGGGCCATATCATTATTAACACTTTCTTATTTCCATGGATGGCTGTTTGAAAATATTGCTAACTCGACTTAACCCTAAATAGTCATTATGAAACGACTATTTATTTGGAGTCACTACCAATCTATTAGGACTAGGTAAAATTGGTCACCAATCGAAGCTCATATTTTAGGGGTTATGAAACCCTAGAATTCTAATTATGAGGTCCGAAATCATACCAAAGATCATATAGAAGAGTTCGAGAGTTGATTACTATCACAAGTAAAGATCAACCCTCTCGTAATGCCCTAAAATTATTACCTCATTAATCACATGTTAATTTCAATTTTAATTTCTATCCTGTTTCAACATATGGCATTTAATTTTAATTCCCAAAATAATATTTTATGAAACCAATTTTTTATTTTGTATTGGTAAAATTAGGTTTTTAAATTTTTGACTATCAAAATCTCTTACATACACCACTAGAGGACTAGTGGAACACAAAAGTTTTTTATCATCCTCTTTTATACCCCATCAAAAAACCAGAGGGTTGGAAGAATGCGAAACGCTTAATTTTTTTTGAAATTTATAAAAATTCCTAATTTTCACTTTGAAAAAGATATCTTATTATTAAAATAATTTGTAAAACCTTTTCATATTCTTGGAGAAATTCCATGTATTACTTTAACTCGGAGGCATTGCCTTAATTTTTCAAAATTATGATTATGTATATAAAATAAAAAGAAAATGCCTTAAGACTTGAAAATAGCCTAAAAAGATGAACCTTTCTCTAATGTGTACTTTCAAAATAAAAGTATCCCAGTAATCACATAAAACTTGGTTTTAATGTAAATTTACCAAAATACCCCTGAGGTCTACCTTCAACGTAAAAATACCCTAGTAACTATAAAAAATTTGACAAAGTTATAAAAAGGTGAACCTATCATAAATACAAATCTTTGGCATAAAAGCATCTCAATGACTACATTAGACTCAGTTCAATTACTAAAATGCCCTTGGGGTATACCTTCAACGTGAAAAATTCAAGTATCCCTAAACGATTTGGTAATAGTTATTGCTAGCTCGAGGTAAATATTTAAACCAAGAGAAGGTGAATTGGTTCTATAAAAAATTAATTACAAATTTTTATTTTACAAAAATTTGAAATGAATTAAAAGTAAAATGGAGTTAAGGATAAGAAAAACAAGTAATTGATATATACAGGTTCGATCCTTAAACTCAAAGCCTATGTCTTCTCTTCTTAGCACTTCCTTGCCAAGGTGACTCCCACAATTCACTAATGAAATTATTACCTTTAAGGACAAGGAAAAACCCTATAACTCTATATTTTTGAGGCTTAGATATAATCTTTCAATCCCCTTAAGAATTCTGCCCTAAATACTTAAGTGTTTTCACTCACTTTCATAAAACCCTTTTTGTAATATGAATAAAGTGGTTGCAAACAATTTGAACCTCTAATAGGTGGGTGTTTGCTGGATTTAATTACAAAGTGGATGAGATACAAATAAACTTGAAAGAATACAAATTTGATATAAGAAGAATTTGAAGACTTTTAGCTTTTGTTGCTAAATGCTTGATTGATCTTTATATTTCTTTCTTCTTTAACTATTAGGAACCTCTATTTATAGCTTGAAATTGAGTTATAGATGTTAGGCATTAAATGAGGTGGTTGGAGAGCCATTTTAGCCTTCATAAATGCTTGTTTCTATTCAGACCTACATTGTTGTATCGATACAATATGAATAGTATTAATACAAGAATTAGAAATGTGACTGTTACAGCATGTTGTATCAATACATACATTGAGTATCGATACTTGCCGTCCTATATTGATATAGACACACTTGTATCAAAACTTTTAGGGTTTTCAGTGAAACTTTAGCTATTGCCAAGCAATGTATAGATACATAAGGTTGAATATCAATACTTGTCATCTTGTATCAATATAGACACACTTGTATCGATACTTTAGGGGTTTTAGCCAAACCTGAGCTACTGTCAAGCAATGTATCGATACATATAGGGTGAATATCGATACTTACTATACTGTATCGATACATGCTAATTTGTATCAATACAATTAAGGGTTTTAAGCATAGTATTGATACATTTATCCATTGTGTCGATACATCCCTTTAAAATCCTTTATAAAATGAATTTTCTTAGCTTGAAATTGACTCATACATATCTCAAAAATATTCTATGTATAAATGTGAATTGGAACATATATTTTTGAGAAAATAGAAACTTAGTATTTTTTTTTAAAATATTTTTTGATTTAACAGAAATGCAAAGTTGGAAATAGTTGAGTACAAATCAATTTAGTTTAAGTTATTGCTATATCAAAACCAAAATTAATTCAAAGCTAACATTCTCCCCTTTTTGATATAGTAAAATTAAGATTAATTTGCTTGTTAATGACTCCTCCTAAATTTTTGAGATTTGTAATGAAAAAGTTCCCTTCAACAGAAGCAATGGTTTTTAAAATTTTAATCTTAGAGAATAGAGTCCTTTAAAGCTACAACATTTTAATTCTACAATATTGCCCATGATTTTTACAATTCGAGCTATAGCATGTAAAATTGTTTAATATCAACATGTTATTTGGGTTCCAACATGATACTATAATCATCATCAAGTGCATAATAATATCATCATATCAATAGATGCAAGACATATTTGGCAATGCAAGACACATTTGACAAATTTATAGCATTTCTCCCCCTTTTTCTTATATCAAAACACGAGAAAGATCAATTCAAAATAATAGAGAAAATGCAATCATAGTGTGAACAAGCAAAGGTGATTCATTAAGAACAATTCGTTAAAGCTTAAAAGTGATCCTAAAATGAGCGTAATATGACTAATTACCATCGACTGAAGGATCCTCGACGAATGGAGAAGTAGATAGAGGAGCATGAAGAAAGGCTGTCAAGAAGCTATGGAATCACTCTGTTAACACCCAATGACTATGCACGAGACTAGAAGGGTGAGCATCAATGGAATTGAAGCGGTGATCCCGAGAGTCAAAGTGCCACTCCCAACTATTAAGATGTCCCATGATGAAATAGTACATATGTTGGAGGTCCTTGGGCATGGATGATGAAGTGTTGGGAATCAAGGGTAGAAGGGTGTATCATGCTCCATATCATCACCATCTTGAACAATGATAGTGGAAGCATTCAATTGCACAAGCGGTGAAAGTGGTTATCAATGAGCCTTAGGAATGAAATCAGCACCTTGAAGTTATCCTTGGTAAGGCCCATGGATTTTCATAGCGATAGTGAGATACCATAATCTTGACATTGCAAAAAAGATCAAGACCTTGAGTGTCGAAGTAGTAGCTTAAGGCCATGCCATGTAAAAGGCTATGACAACCATTAACATAAAGGGCAAGGCTTGTAAAGATAAAATAAGCAAAGTTTGGATGATTTTTGGTTTGAATCATATGGAGCCACCAATAGTCAGAATCACTAATCAAGGTGTGTTTGGTGCCATAGGGACAGAGCACATAGAAAATGATAAGATGGACTAGGAGATCAATGAGAGAAAGAAGGGTGGCTTTGTTATTTAGGGTATGAAAGGTAGTGGTTGCCAAACCTTCATTGATTAAATCTTCATTCCAAAAACCAAAAGTAGTCGTAAGACAAGTAGGATTGACTACATGATTTCATCCCAAAAGATAAGATTGAATAGTAATGATACAGTCATGATCATCAATAACAAGTGAGGTATTGCTAAAGAATACATGAACAAAACTCTCGTAAACTGAAACGTTGAGAGAAATAAATTCGATCTATATGACAATATCAAAAGTTTAAAGATAGGGATAAGCAATGGATCGAAAGAAAGGAAAGTTGACAGCTTGAAATTATTGGATAAGCATATAGGCATGATGGTAGTGAATCACTCATGAGCAAATGCGTCTCAAAAACATGAGTCAAAGAATAATTGATTTTAGATCAAAGGTGGTTGACGAGCAAAAGAAATAGAAGCACTAGTGATAGGCCCTTGATGATAGATGGTTTATTTGGTTGTCGAAGGCATAGTAATGTGTTAAGGTGGTTAGGGAATTTTGTTAAGTAAGTGGTGATAAGGTAAAATTGGATACTAGTTCAGACAAGCAGAAGAGATGACAGATGTTACTAAAGTGGTTGGAGTGATTTGAAAGGAATCGAATGAAGTATGAGTAGGTTCAAAAAAGATTTTTTGATAGGGGAGTAGATAGTGCCATGATAGGTTACCTAGGCAAAATAGGTTGCTAAGGAAGAGCTGTTTGAGGAATATGGTTGAATAGATAGTAGGCAGAGGTTTTTGGTGGCAATATGGTATAGTTTTGGAGTAATTTTGAAACCTATCACAACAATCAAGATTAAGAAGACTCGAGAATGAAAAACCACTTAAAATTTTGGAAGAAATTTGGATAAATTTTGAGGATTTGAGAAGGAAATGTTTAGGGTTTGAGTGAAGAAGATTATCAAATTTTTGTGATTTTAGGTGCTAATAGATTGAAATTTTGAAAAAAAATGGTGAATTTTATGAAATAAAACTGTTTAGGATTAAGGATTGTAGGAAAAGATGAAGATTAGATGACAAGTGATGATTGAGGATTGAGTGGGTTAAGGGAAACTAAGTTAATAGTGGCTGAGGCTCAATGAAAATGAAGTTACGTGCATGAGGATTACCTAATCGGTAGTTTGTATCGATATAAATGGGCAGTATTGATACACGATATCAATACGTAGAGTTAAGTATCGATACAAAAAATAAATTTGGGATTATGTACCGATACAATGAACTGGGTCTCAAGATTGAAGATAATTTTAGGCTGTATCGATACAAGGTGGAAAGCATCGATACATTATATCAATACATAGAGTTAGGTATCGATACAAGGAATAATTTTAGGCTTTGTATTGATACCTCAAACTTGGACTTGAGATTGTGAGCAAATTTTTGGCTGTTATCGTTACATATAGTTTACTATTGGGTCATTTCTATCAATATGGTATCAATTCAAGCATATTTTGACCCAATTGCTCATTGAAAAATGTTTAGGAATGCAACTTCGAATAAAACTTTGATATCAAAACCATTTTGCATGAACAACAAATCAAAATTTAACCATAACACAAAATTATTCAATCATCAAGAGGCATAAAAGAACACATCATCTATAAACAAAGAGGTAAGTAGGGCTAGATTTTCTAATCAAGTAAGGTAAACATAGTTTAAACTATATCGAGGCAACATATGAGAATCTCATCAAACTTATAAATTTAAGGTGCATTCATTAAACCAGGTTCTCTTTTAATTGTACAAAGTATATCCTTGTCAAGTGGTTTAGTGAAAATATCAGCTAGTTGATTCAAGGTATCAACGAATTCGAGCACTACATCACCTTTTTGCACATAATCTCTAATAAAGTAATGTCTAATCTCTATCTGCTTAGTTCAAGAGTTTTGAATTGATTTTTTTGGTGAGACAACTAATAGTAGTATTGTCACATTTAATTAAATATGATCCATGGTAATGCCAAATCTTCCATTTGTTATTTTATCCATAAGATTTGGGCACAACAACTTCTCGCGGATATGTACTTCATTTTAGTTGTGGATAAAGCAACACTATTTTATTTCTTGGAGAACCATGATATGAGCATATTTCCAAGAAATTGACAAGTATCGAAAGTGCTTTTCCTATCATTTTTACATCTACTAAAATCTGCATCTGAATAAGCATGTAAGGCAAGAGATAATTCTTTTAGATACCATAAGCCTAGATTGGGGGTGTCTCTAAGATATCTAAAAATTCTTTTTTCGACAACTAGATTTGACTCCCTAGGTGACGATTGATATCCAGCACATAAACATACACTAAACATTATATCGGGTCTACTTGCTATAAGATATAACAATGAGCCTATCATAGACCTGTAAAGTTTAGAGTCAACATATTTACCTCTTTCATCCTTCTCAAGCTTTGTCGAAGTACTCATAAGTATAGAATAAGGCTTTGCTTCATCCATTTTGAACCTCTTAAGTAATTCCTTTGTATACTTTGCTTGATTGATAAAGATGCCATCTTTTGTTTGCTTGACTTATAGTCCCAAAAAGAGTGTTAATTCTCCCATCATGTTTATCTCAAATTCACCTTGCACTAAGTTAAAAAATTCTTGACAAAGAGATTCATTAGCAGCACCAAAAATAATATCATCAACATAGACTTGAACTACTAAAATGTCATTGCCTTTAACTTTTATGAAAAGAGTTTTGTCAACATTGCCTCTATTGAAACCTCTTTTAGTTAAAAATTTTGAAAGCTTTTCTTACCATGCTCTTGAAGCTTGCTTTAAACCATACAAGGCTTTTGAGAGTTTAAAAACATGATCAGGGTAATGAGAATTTTCAAAACTGAGAGGTTGCTCAACATAAACTTCTTCATTAATAAAACCATTTAAAAAGACACTCTTGACATCCATTTGAAACAACTTGAAATTATTAAAACATGCAAAGGCTAATAGTATTCTAACGACCTCTAGTCTAGCTACGAAGGCATAACTCTCATTAAAATCAGTTCCTTCTTCTTGACTATATCTCTTAGCTACTAATCTAGCCTTATTTATAACTATGGTTTGATGCTTATCAAGTTTGTTCCTAAAGACCCATTTAATACCTACGATGGGATAATTACTAGGTCTTTCCACTAAATTCCACACTTTACTCCTATCAAATTGATTTAACCTCTTTTGCATGGCCATGACCCAACTATCACTCTTTGGAGCCTCATCTAAATTCTTAGATTTAATTTGGGAAAGCAAAGCTATATAATTACAAGCATTTCTAAAAAGATGATCTAGTTTTTACCCCTTGATTAGGATCACCAATCATCTCACCTTCTTTGACATAAGTCCACTCTCTAGGATGATTTTTTTCTCTTTCAGCTTGAGGTGGCTCCTGTAGTTCATCTGTTTTTGGAGTTCTTGATCTTGAATTGTTTTTTTCTTGCTCCTTGTGTGATGCTTCAACTTGATGTTCTCAGTAAATATCTACATCATCACTATCAAGAGATACCTTTCTTAAGGTAGAATTACCTTCATCAAATATAACATGTATGGACTCTTCTTATTAAACACTATATAAGCTTTAAAATTTATGGAATAAAGAAGAAAAATTCCTTCATCACTTTTTGCATCAAATTTACCAAGATTATCCTTTTCATTATTTGAAATGGAGCATTTACAACCAAAAGGATAAAAATAGCTAATGCTAGGTGTTAGCCTTGAATTTAGTTTTGATATAACCAACAAACTTAAGTTAAATTAATATTTGACCTTGTACTTATGTTTA
>JAQSVH010165302.1:0-24033 GCA_029448705.1 Adansonia digitata
TGTCATAAGTCGAGAATCTGTACTTTCTCGTTCTCATCACAACACCAAAGGATAGTCTCAATCAAGAAGACATTTCCCAGTCAGGAAAATATTTTAAGTCGTGCGCACTCATAGATTCGCAAGGATCCACCCCGGGGTACGTTGCGACAGTTGGGAACATTTGGTGAAGGAATATACCATTGGTGCCTTCAAAATATCATTTCCCATTGTTCCTCGTGCCTCTATATCGATATACAATTAAGTGAGTATCGATACATTATGTTTAATGGTCCAAAATATAACCATTAAATAGTCCTGTATTGATACAAAAAGATCTGTGTCGATATATGAATAGTCCTATATCGATACAAAAAGATTTATCTCGATAGATGAACAGTCCTGTATCGATACAGAATGTTCTGTCTCGATACATGAACAGTGATTTTTGCATTTAAGGTTATTTAGCTATTGCCAAGTATTGTATCAATACATACACATAGTGTATCAATACATTCACATGAAAATCAATTTTATAAGGTTTTTCATGACTTTAAAATATTTAAAACTTATCTCAAAAATATTTTATATAAAAATATGTATTAAGAACATATTTTTGAGCACTTGAAAAGTTAAAACATAATCTAGTATTTTTCAAAGTGTTTATGAAATATTTCATAGAAAAATACTAATCTTGAAAATATTTAAACACAAGCTAATTAAGCTTAAGTTTTAGTTAGATCAAAACTAAGATTAATTCAAAGCTAATATAGCTAAAAGAATATATTATTCTTAATTTGTTACAATTTAATACCTATAATTTATTTTTATTCAAATTAAATTTTTTCTCTCTCATATCTCGATTTTGATGATGTCATGCATGATGCAATTCATAAAATGATAAAAGTAATTAATTTAAATCAAATCAAAGTAAAAATAAATAAAATAAATATTAAATAAGAAAAAAGAAAAAAAGAAAATCCTAGAAAACTCTAGGATGATTTCGGCCAAGGGCTTTTTCTTCAGCCCTTGGCTGACTTCCGTCACCTATAAATTGGGGAGATTTCCTTATTTTGTTCTTTTAGCTTTCCATGAGAAAAAAACAGTAAAACACTAAAAATTTCTAGATTTTCAAGCTTTTTCGAGGTATTTTCTTGTAAAATTTTTAATTTTTGTTCATTTCTTTTTTGATTCATCTTTTTATTGGGCCTAATGAATGATTGTGCTCATCAATTTTGATTCATGTTGAAAGGCCAAGTATAATGGCAATGATTAAAGTTTTTGATTTCGTTGTTTTAGTTCATTTTTATTAGAAATAGTTTGATTTTCATTGAAATTATTTGTGTTTGTTGATATGTAAATTGTTATTTTAATGTATACATGTTTATGTAATTTTTTCTTTAATGTTGATTTATATTGCTTTATTCATTATTTATTATGTTTTTATGCTTATTTATGCTTCACAAAAATTATGACATGTATGTATATTAATATTCATGAAAAAATGTGATGAAAAAAGTGATTTTGTTGAAAAATCATGATGGCCAAACCATCTGTGGACTTGTTGGTGATTTGTCTTGTTTTTTAGGTTATTTTGTAAATATGAAAATCTTAGGGACTAAATTGTAAAATTTTTCTAAGATCATCTAAGCTTGGTTAAATCATGTAGACAGCTTTAGAAGTATTTTCGTGCTTAGTTTAACATATATGAATTTGTTTTATGCATTTTTTACCATTTTAGGGCCATTTTGTAATTTTAAAAAGTTTAGAGACTTATTTGCAAAAGTACAAAGGTTTTGTTCTAAGGACATAGGTGCTTGGCTAAATTGAGGATGTGATTTTTTATATAATTTCCATGATTTTTTATGATAAAGTTTGAGTTTAATTTTAAGTATATTTGTGTAGGGATTAAATTGCAAAGTTTACAAAGCTTAGGGATCATCTAAAAAACTTTGCATTTTAGGATTAATATGATATTTTTGATATTTTAAGAATATTTCTAGCATTCCTCTAATTCTCTAGAAGGGTGTAGAAAATATTAAAACTTTTCATTTTCCTCTGGTTTTTTGGTAGGGATACAAAATGTAATTTTGAAAAATTTAGGGACCTATTAGCAATTTTTGGATTTTAAGTCAATCTTGATGCCTAAATTACCTTAGGCGTATTTTAGTAATATTTTTGGAATCGAGTCCTATGTGATCACTAGAATACTTCTATGTCAAAGTTGTACAGTAGGAATTGGTTCGTCTATATATGATATCATCAAGCCTTTTAGATTATTGGGATACTTATAGGTCCAAGGTACATCCTAAGAAGATTTTGGTAATTTTCTCTGGAACCGAATCCTTTTGATACTTATATGTCGAAGGTGCATAACAGGGATAGGTTTATCTTTTTATAGAGCTGCGCAGTCCTTTAGGGTTATCGGGAGACTTCTATGCCGAATATAGACCTTAGGGACATTTTAGTTAATTTACGTTAGAACCAAGTCCTATCTGATCACTAGGATACTTATATGTTGGAGGTGTATAGTAGGAAAAGGTTCGTTTGTCTATAAAGTTTTAGAGTCTTTTAGGGTGCCAAGATACTTATATGTTGAAGGTATACCTTAGTGACATTTTATTAATTTATTTTAGAATGATGTCTTTTATGGTCATCGGGATACTTTTGCGTCAAAAGTGTATTTTAAGGGACATATTGGTCAAATCCACCAAATTTGGATGCTTATTACATTCTGTCTCAATTGAGTCTGAGGATGATTTTTATTATTATTAATATCATTAATAAAATTGAAAATTTTGTAAGTCAAGGTAATATCTCTAAGTTAAAATAGTATATAGAATTTTTTCAGCATATGAGAGAGGTTCTACAGATTATTTTAATAATGAGATATCCTTTTAAAATGAAAATTGGGATTTTTTTTCTAATTTCTAAAAAATAAAACCTTTTATATTCCTCTGGTTCTTCAATAAAGATATTTTGATTTTTAAAACCTTTTATGTTCCACTAGCTCTTTAATGGGGTATGAAAGAGAATGATGAAAACCTTCATGTTTTACAAATCTTTCGAAAGAGTGCAAAAGATATTTTGACTTTTAAAAATATTAAAACCTAATTTTCTCGTCAAAATAATTAATTTGTTTCATAAAATGTTATTTTTACATATGGAAATTATAATTAAATATCTAATACTAAAATTGAATAAAAATTAAAATTTATATTAACATGGGATTATTAGGCATCATGAGAAAGTCGATCCTTACTTGTGATTGTAACTGATTTTCAGACCCTTTCATGTGATCTCTAGTATGAACGAGATCTTAAAATCTGTTTTATGGGTTTCGTAACCCTTGAAGTATGAACTCCAATAGGTGGCCAATCTCACCTAACAAAAATAGGTTGGTGGCGACTCTAAAATAAATTATCATTTTATAACAACTATTTAAGGTTAACTCAAGTGATGATTCATCTCGAAAACTCAGCCCTCAAACACAAAAAGTAAGAGAAAAATAATGATATGGCCTATAAAAATTAAAAGAATAATGCTATATATATAGGAATAAAGGGTACATCTGCCATTTTAAGTCAGGCTGGTCAGGATTCGTATCGGGGCCATGTTGTGATAGCTTGGTGACTCCACTAGGGACATGTTAGAGAGTTAGGCCTAAAATTAATTACATGTTAACTAAATTTTGATTAATTCAATTTTAACCGATATTTAACTGTAATTCTCAGTATTTTCAAAAACAAATTATGTTTTTGATTTATATGGAAATTCTGGTATATATTGTTCATATTTTTCACTAACCCTTTTGTTTCCTTTGCAACATTATTTTTATGGGGCATTTAGGATATGTTTTTATTATTTTTAAGATGTTGACTCATAAAAGGTAAGTTATTTCGCTACACACACTATGCACATGTTTATGCATTAGATTCTCCTCCATGCATATGGATAGTTCATAGATACCTAATATTTTAGAAGGGAGCAAGTAGCTCTGCCTTCTAAGGTGTTAGCCACTGTCCAAGCTAGTGAAAAGCCTACCAGGTGTAAATTCCCATGCCTACCTAAGGTGTTAGCCTTTCTATGGGCATGAAAGATACTTCCACTTGAATTGAACCCTTTCTAACATAAACCTGTGATGGTTAAGGATTAGCATACCTGGTTAGTTTTTTTCAAACTTAGGGAATAATTTGAGAATCTGTTTATATGTCCAATCCAAACTTCATATAATGAACCGTAAGGGCCATACTTAGTTAAAGCCATGCTCGGTTCTAGACTGCACTGAATAGGTACACATGAGGAAATGCTTCTAACCTTTTACTCTTATAATTTGATTTTCTTGATATTAATAAGTGTATGTTGTGTTTATTATTTTACTTTTATTTATTTCTCACCTTAATTTGGTATATTATGAAGGATTTTTCTTAATTCTAGGCATGACATCTGTATCTTATGGAAACTTATAAATTCATTCATGCATTTTTTTTATTTGCAAAGTTCATATTTTTCTGTGCTTATGCATTTGTAATTTTTATAATATACTAAAATTGTTCCATTTATTCCATTTTAAGGTTCAAAACATGGATGATTAGTTGGAGGTAAGAATCAGCACTTTGGAATCCATTGAACGAGTGTGTAGAAGTGAAATCTGGATAATGTAAGATCAGCTTGACGGACTAATAAATATGGTTGAGAAACTAGAGGGAGTAGTCAGAGAAATAGGACATGAGATCCAGTAAAAGAACAAATTTTCAAATTAACATTGGAAAACTTAGAGGTTGGATCGAGTGTACTATTAGACATGAGTTAAGAAAAGACACCTAATTTTGCATCTACTCAGATCAACTTGCCTTATAATCCTTTTGATTTTTCTACTGCTATTTCATCATCTTCTAAAATCCACACTGAGAGAGGAGCATGAGGAAGCGAACTTGATTCATTCCCATTATTTATAGAAGAATTGTACTCTACTTTGCTTAAGGATCAGCTTGTTGTTCTTGTATACAAGCCTTCCCTCGAATCTTTTAATCCTATATGTTATTATATTAATGCACATTGTGAATTCTGTGCGAGATTATGGGGACATTCTATAGCAGAATGTGATGAATTCAAAAGAAAGTTCAAAATATACTCAAACTCAGTGTAATACATATTAAATCAAAGTCAAATGAGGTTGTTAAATTCCCATTGCGTTATGGGAAGTATTAAAATGCCAAGGAGAAATGAAGTAATTATAGAGGCAACTTTTTGGACTATATGCTTAGTTTTATAAATATAGGGTTTAGAAAAATGATGATTAAGATTTAGGAAATCTCTTACAAGTATTAAAATAGTTAGGAAAATGAAGTATTCATAAAATAAATCATTTTTGGTTATTTTTTAATCTTGTAGATATGGTTTTGCATAATGGATAAATCAAAAAATTTCAGTTCATGAAATAATGGTATTGAGTTCTAACTTGAATTCTTCAATAACTTCCATGCTTGATATTTAACCAATTGCTTAGCCTTTAATTCACACCATTGAATATTATCTTATACATTTATCCATTAATTCATTTATCAATCATTAATTTTCATTCAATGATAATCATACAAAAAAAATAATAATAATAATAATAAAGATTAACAAGATACATGCATATTCTTGCAAACTAATTTAAGTTGTTATTTTTTCATTCGAGGTGAAATAATACGAAATCAAAAGATGGAAAAAGGAAACCTTATTCGACAAGATGAATTGGGAACGAGTCCAAAATGATAAAGGCAATGGGAGGTAGGACCACAGGATTTGCGAAATTAAGGGAATCTATTCGGACTATGTCCTCATCCCTGATTTTCATTACTCAGCAACTTTAAAGAAGGATGAAAGTTATATCCACTTCTTTTGTCAAACAACTAATGTTCATACTATTGGTTAGCAAAAGCGCTGCAAAATATAAAATCAAAATAGTATTAATGCGAAGCATGCTTGCTAGCCAGGAAAGACTAAACCTGTTATAAATAGAGTTAAAAATGTCAAAAAATGATCATGGTTTGATATAAAAATTTTTAAAAAAGTGTACGAGTATGAAAAATCAGATTGGTTTGATGCAAAAGTATCATTTAGAGCCTGAAGAAAAATGGAAAAAATAAAAATAAAAAAACAGAGAGAAAAAAGAAAAAAAGAAAAAAGAAAAAGACCTTCAATGGTGATATTCGAAGGCAAAGCTTCGATAATGATATTCCAAGCATTCAAAAAATGTTTTTAAAGACCATGGATAGTGAAATTCAAAGGCAAAGCTTTGATACTGCTATTCAAAGTACTCAAAGATGTTTTCAAAGACCTTCAATGGTGATATTCAAAGGCAAAGCTTTGATGGTGATATTTGAAGCATTTAGAAAAATGTTTTCAAAGACCTTCGATGGTGATATTCAAAAGCAAAGCTTCGATCGTGAGATTCGAAGCATTCAAAAAAATTTTAAAGACCTTCAATGGTAATATTCAAAAGCAAAGCTTCGATGGTGATATTCAAAACATTCAGAAGTTTTCATTCAAAAAAAGAGATCTTCGATACTGATATTTGAAAACAAAGCTTTAATAGTAAGTTCAAAGCATTTAGAAGCTTTCATTCAAAAAAATAGGTCTTCGATAGTGATATTTAAAGACATAGCTTTGATAAGTTTTTACTCAGAAACCTAGATCTTTGATGGTAATATTCAAAGACAAAGCTTCAATGGTGATATTCAAAGCATTCAGAAGTTTTCATTCAAAACAATAGGTCTTTGATGGTGATATTTAAAGGCCAGGCTTTAATGGTGATATTTGAAGCATTCAAAAATATTTTTAAAGCTTCGATGGTGATATCCAAAGTGTTTAAGAGTTTTCAAGTCTTTAATGATGATATTCGAAGACAAGGCTTCGATAGTAGAATATACGTATAAAAAAAGGCCCTTAAAGATGCCTATTCGATGAATTGGTGATTGCCTATCAAGGATGACTGGTCCAAACGTCATCCACCTTATGGAAGTAAGCCAATAAGGGTAGTTTCTATCTTGACTTTAAATTCTATACATTTTTTTAGGGACTATGAAAATTGAAATGAATTTTGTTTTCTGAATAGTGTGCATTTTGTCAGGAATCATGACTTTAGTTAAATAATTTCTAGTGTATAGGATAATGAGAATTTTGAAAAATTTTATTTGATAGGTGATCACAATAGGTCGAACGCCCATAGAAAGGTCCTTTACTTTTATGTATACATTTGTCCCAGACATTCAACTAGAGACCTTTCACCACTATAGAGCTTTCACACTCAAATGTTCTTTTTTATGGATTCCTTAAAGGTCAAACAAATAGGTTATGGTCTTAAAAAATCAGATATCGATAGTTTGACATGTGTTAAAATAATGATAGTAATTCCAAGATCTCCCTTATTTGGATAACATTTTACAATAATTTTCATGACACTTCTACAAATCTTTGATTAAGAAGAATAAAAGTAAACATGAGCCAAGAATCTCTTTTTCCTTTGAACAAAACCTTTTCAATCCAATGGCTGATAAATAAGATATGATATTTGAAGTTTTTCTATGCCAATTCAATTTTCTCCGTTAAATGCTTAACCATAATCTTGATCCATTGGTGGCTATAAGGCTAATAATGTTGAAAGGCATAACTTAAGCCTTTAAAAATTGAGTGCAACATCATGTTATTGAGGTACTCGAAATCATAAAGAAAATAATTTTTTTTCTTAGTGAAATGCTTGCTAGTTCAAACAACTTTGTTTGAAATGAAAAATGGGCTTCTTTTTGTATCATTTCAAACATAAAAAATTACCCTTTTGTGGTCCCCTTTGAGCTTGATAATTTATTTTTTCTTTAAACCCTAATCAAGGATCACTTTTTACACCGAAAAAATAAGTGAAGCAAAGCTTCAAGATCAAAAAGGGCAAATCCCAATCTAGATTTACAAGAAGAAGGGTTAAATATCATGAAGCAAATTATGAAGACTAAAGAAAGTTCAAATTTGAAGTTGGATTATCCAAAGTATAGAATGAAGAAAATTTCAAATTCTTTCAGAATGAAGAATAAAAAATATGATGAAAAAAAAGCAATAAAATGAAAAATAGAAAGCATCAAAGAAAAATAAAAAAGTAGAAAAAGATAAGGAAATAAAGAATTGTTCATCTTGAAAGACATGCCAGGTTGAATGCCTTCTGAAAGGAAATGATACTTGATTCAATTACCCTTAAACACTTGATTTGGGCCTATTTATCCTTTTTTTTCTAAACCAAGAACCCTGGCCTACATTATGTACCTAACAAAGTCCATTTTGATCAAACGTAGTTATTTGAGCTATCGAGCCATTCTTAGGAATTTCTTTTCAAATTCATCTTTTTAGATGATTTTTGAGTCGCTAATAATATAATAAGGCAATCAATTAAAAAAAATGATGTTTCAGGATGAAAACCTAAAAAGGGCAGTTTCGAATAAACTTAAAAGCTGTGGAATTGCTCATAAATTGGAAAAGATAGCCACCAAAAGAAAAAGAACCCTTCCATGCTAATTCAAAAATGATACCAAACCTTTAAAAATTTCATGATATTAGGAAAAAGTTAAATCAAATGCCCAAAAATTGATTCCTTTCAAAATAACCTTTCAAAACTTTTGTACCCAACCATGGATTTTTATGTGCACGAAAGGCCTTCAAAATTAACATTTGAGACTTGATGTTTACTAGCATTAGTTTAACACCTGTTGGGCTATTGTACTTGAAGATTAAAAGGATATTATAACTTTATTGTTTGCCTTTCACGAAACTCCTATGAAAGAAACATCTATCTAAATTTGGTCTTGATAAACCTAGACCTTGTTGTACCAATTGTTGCAAATCAAATTTTAATAGTGCCACCTTATTTGTGCCTCTAAATTCATTTCTTCATCTCATTCGAAGATGTCCCAAATGGTGATCATCGATCATAAGAAAGCTTTAACATCATGATAAAGATAGCATACCCATTATGTTTAATATTGGGAAATCCATGGTTAAAATTTTTCATAGTTTTTGATCAAGCAGATTCTCTGTTAGTTTAGAATGAGAATGTGATCTTGCTCCATAAATCCTGAAATTTTGATGAAATGTGTACTTTACAAGCTTCAATGGCATATGCCTTGAGTAGATATTTATCTACTTGCATACATTATATCTTTGAATTAAGGAACACTAATTTCATATTTGAAGACTTCTAAAAAAAAATTAAACAATTCCTAAATTCTTGAAATTATGATTAGAAGAAGGATTTAAAGAAGATAGACCTCTCCATATGATCCTGTGTTATGCAAGTGAAGATGGCCTTGAAGAAGATAAACCTTTTCATACGATACCAGTGTTAGGTAGATGAAAAATATTTAAAAAAAAAAGACTTTCTCATATGATCCTCTATTAGGTAGGTGAGAAAGGCTGCCCTATTCACACAATCCTGTGTTAGATAAGTGAAGAAGGCTTTAAAGGATATCCTCTTTATGCGATCCTATTATAAGGTAGGCAAAGTAGGATTTTATTTGCATTTTTTTTTCTTTTGATTTGTCTAAACAATGTTATTATCTCTAGAATCATTACATACTTTTTCAAGTCTTCGATGTGATATTTGAAGCATCGAAAAGAGTTTTCAAAACATTGATGGTGTTATTCAAGGCATTCTAAAAAGTTTTTAAAGCTTTAATGGTGATATTAGAAACATTCAAAAGAATTTTCAAAGCTTCGATGGTGATATTTGAAACATCAAAAATCTTTTCAAAGCCTCGATGGTAATATTAGAAGCATTCAAGAAAAAAAGAATCTTCAAAGCTTCGATGTTGATATTAGAAACATTCAAGAAAAAAAATCTTGAAAGCTTTGATGGTGAATTCAAAGCATTCAAGAAAAAAAAGAAATTTCAAAGCTTCAATGGTGATATTCAAAGTATTTGAAAAAGGTTTTCAAAGCTTCGATGGAGATATTTGAAGTAATCGAAAAAGGTTTTCAAAACTTCGATGGTGATATGCAAAGCATTCAAGAAGTTTTTAAGTCTTCGATAATGAAATCAAATCATTTTGAAAAATTTTTTATTTTAAAACAAGTCTTTGATGGTGAAATTCGAAGACTTTAAAAAGAAAAGAAATTGGCAACAATGAGGTTCATATTAATGAGGCCTCGATGACATATAAAAGTCCTCATGAGGTGTAAAAAATGCCCTTCTCATGTAATCCTATGTCAGATAGGTAAGAAAAGCTCACCTTTTCTCGTGATCTTATGTCAAGTAGGTGAAAAAGGCTTCGAAAAAAACTTATTGCCTCTTCACGCGATCCTATGTTAGGTAGGTGAAAAAGGTTTTGAAGAAATTTATGGCCTCTTCGTGTAATCCTATCGTAAGGTAGGTGAAAAAAGGTTTCAAAGAAAAGTTCATCTTTTTATACGATCCAATGTCAGATAGGTAAAGAAGGCTTTGAAGAAACCTATCACTTCTTCACATGATTCTATGTGAAGTAGGTGAAGAAGGCTTTGAAGAAACCAGAGCTAACCTAAACCAAATCTACTTGCCATATCTAGGCCAAACCAAACTACTCTAACTCACACATAACCAAGCCAGGTGAACTTTACCCCCAAAAAAGCCAATTAAAACCAAACCCAAAGGTAGAAGGTAGAATGGACTTAAATTCAAGGCAATTGGAATAGCATGGGGTAATCTGAAGGATTTTTAAGATCGATCAATGCAGGAAAGATCACAAGAAACATCATCCATGTCATTAACACTAAGGGCATCAACTGCCCAAAAGAATTTATCTTTTTAATTTTCCTTGTGTATATTATAGCTTAATTGAATTATACCTTTTTTTTTTAATAAAATACAATCACTTGTTTCTCTTTCAATACTTTTTACATCAAACACACATTCCATACTAGATCATATTTACTATTTATTTTATAATGCTTGATAAATGGATATAATTAATAATAGGATTTCTTAGTATTACTTTGGAAGAGATGAAGATTTTACATGAAAATCTACTCATCCCTTAGTACTACAAATGAATTCTGAAATTAAAACCAACCTTGTTCAAAGATGTTCACATTCTAAAAGCGTACTCAGGACTTCTTCCAAACAAACCTTAGCCAAAAAGGGAACTGCCAAACCCACCACTAAGGACCAGTCTATCTTGACCCTATGTATTAGCACCTAAAATTTGCTATCAATCAATCTAAATTTCCAAAAGTAATTCCTTGGCTAGCATAGCCTTATATGTAGGAAACATGCATACTCAACACATAAACGAAAATGTTGATCAATAAAAACCCAAACACAAGCCAATCGAGTTTACAAACCAAAAGCAATCAATTTAATCTTTGTCTCAAATTGATTTGGTGTGTTACAGTCATGCCATTACAAAGAAAAGTATTTTTAAGGGTAGTTTAATTCTTATAGTTATTGGAATCGGCAACTATTTTTTTTCTATGGGTTATTATCAACTTAAAAACACTTGCTATGATTAATAAAGTTATAAACAGCACAAAAAACCTATTTTGCTTCTCACTGCTTACCATATATTTAACCCATTTTGATAAAAATTTGTTTCTTTTTTTTTATTTACAAATTTTCTTTCTCAAATTCCTTCTTTCAAATCATATTTTCCCTAATTTTAAACTCAAACCCTAGCTTTTAATCTTTATCACTATCAGCTCTAATCTTACCATCATCATTTGCTCCATTCTTGCCATTTTCACTCTCAGTTATGCCAACCATAACAATCACCATTCTTCTTTCAAGGTAGTTTAAGCAAAATTACTTTTTCCTTAGGCTTCTATGTCTTATTGCCATTATTTTTGGGCTAAATCTATTCCATCTCTTTCATTTTCTTTCTTGCTGATAATTATAACTTGCTCTATCTCTTGCTGTACCAATTAAATTGCTCATAACCACTGAAGATATAAAATGGTTAAGGTTTAGTTAAAACGTGGAGATAGGTTTTTTAACATAAATTGCAAATTCAATTTTGTAAGGAATATTTTATCCATTCTTAAGTGATCGACTATTTGAAACTAAAAGGTTTTTAAGCATAAGAAATTAATTGCATTTGCAACATTACAATTGTTTGTGATTTGCCATCATATCATATTAATTTGGGAAATTAACCACATTAGTTATAGAATTTTGCTAAAAGAGGATCAAAAACAAGATTTACCTATTTATTTTAGCATTATAAAGAGCATTAAATAATGATGCTCTTAATGGTCTAGGCTATTGTTTAGTTTTATAGACACCAATTTGGAAAAACTCAAGGGTGGGCAAGGAAGTGAATGAAACTAAATTTCTCAACCTACAGGTCATTGTTTTTTATCTCTTCCCTTCAATGGTTTATGAAAAAAAATTGCAACATTTGTAAAAACCCAATTTTGTCTAAGCCTTCAAAAGAGCATCACAATGCATAATTAAGGTCAAATGGGAAAACTCATATTCATCCCTCATCATTTCAAGTCAAAGTAAGGTGTTCAGAGAGCCAAAGATAAGCAAAATCCACTTTTTCATCTAATTTTATTGATACATGGGTTTAATGCATCAATGCATGGCTACCATGTCAACAAGTTTAAGAAACCCTAGGTTGTATTGATACCAAAGGGTAATGTATTAGTACATTGGCTTGATGTATCATTACTTTGCCTAAGGTATTGATACAAGACTTAGTACTAGGTGAGTTACAATTTTTGGACCAAATATTGATGCATATCAAAAATAAATCAATAAAAAGGCAATTGTATCTATACATTACCCACATATATTAGTAAAATCAAGCAAAAATGCCTAATGTATCGATGCAATGCCTTAGTGTATCGATACTTTGGGATGTTTTTGCTGATTCGTGGCATTTTTCCCATCTGTAACTAATTAAAAGCACAAGTTTAGCCATATTTTTGTTCCAAAAATCACTAAAATTTGTACTAGTCCGTTTCATTGGGTTAAAATTAGGTTTAATTGAATTTTGAGGCCTAAATAGCTCAGGAATGAGAACATTTTCATGAAAAAATATAGTTAGTTTGATGCGTTTTTCTACCTTCTTAGCCTACAAAAAGATACTCATCGTTTGTTTTAGCTGCACATGCCAATAAGAATTGAGAATGTTGAGCATAGTACATAGACCTACTCTATGGTACATGTGGAAAGGATCAAAATACACCTAACTTTAGGTTAAAAGCTGGCTATTCACATGTTTATAAATGAACCAACTTTGGCTCAATAAGAAAGCACTTATAATTTACTATTCACGTAGCTCTCAAAATTAACCCTAAAAATATCTTTAAACTACCACCATTTTCATACACTTTCTTTTTTAAACTCCTTTCTACCTCATACACCACCTCAAAAGCTCATCTTTATTATTTTTTCTTGTTAATCCATAGTAGATAAGGGGGAAAAAAAAGTAAAGAAAAAACCAAAAAAAAGAACATAAGAAAAAAGTTTGGATCTTTGGATAATAAAGGGAAGGGAGAAACTTTTTAAGCTTTCTAGATTGCTTCTCTCCTATTTTCTTTTTTCCTTCCATATCATCATTTTTGTGTCAATTTAGTGAGCCCAAGCCATGTGACCAGTAACCAAATGTTAGTATTCATGCATTGTTTTGAGGCGTTCTTCAGTTTTTAATGCCTTCCTGATGTTTTAATGGTAAAAAAGATCATATTTTTGTTTAGCCTTTTGTAGACACCTTCTTTTGTCTGCGCCAACATCCAAGGCATCAGAGGTCATCATCTAAGACACCATCAAAGGCATTTGGCAAAGCAGAGATCAATTCCCACTATTCCTAGCTACGATAAGGTGTTTAAGGAGTCAAAGGTATTAAAAATCAACAATTTGACATGCAAGCATCAATACACAGCCTTTATATGTTGATAAGAGTCCCCACATCATCAAATTTTCCAACTTTTGCTATTTGTATCGATACATAGAGTATTATATCGATACTTTAGGTCATGAATAGATACAGGGGGCAAATGTATCAATACAAGCTTATGTCATAGCTAAAATCATAAATTTTGGCTAACATGCATTGATACAAGAGCGATGGTATCAATGAAACATGCTTTGTATCAATACCATGCTTAATGTTTCAATATATTTTAGGTTTTTTGCCCATATGTATCGATAGAAAGCACATAGTATCCATACTCGAGGCTATTTTGGCTTAATTGGAGATTTTTTACACCTTTCATCCTCTCACATCAAAACTTAAATTTGGTCACGACTTTGGCCCAAAAAATAATCCAATATAAGACATAACTCCCTAAAAATCTTATGTATTTCATTTTTAGGATTTAAGCATTAGATCATAACATTTTTTGCATGGTCTATTAAGCTTGTTACAAGGGCATGTCATGCTACAATATGGATTAATCAATGGTAAGCCAACTTTTGCTCACTACATCAGCTCATGCATGGTCTCCTATTGCTACCAAGGCTATACATCAAACAATGAAATGCTGAAAGCTACTTCTTAGTACAATGACTCACCATGTTATACAACATAAAAGTCCGAAATAATTTTTTTGCTAGGTTATGTTGATGGCTAAAATGTGGTCCTATATAATCTAATTTTCATGCTCAACCAAAAGAGACATAACAGTATTACCTCAACCTTCAAAACACACTCCTTTTACTATTCCTAAAGCTTTCCCTTGACACCTCCTAAAACCTTTCTAAAACCTCTCATTCCCTTCATTTTCACCCTTCAAACTTTTCTCTATTAATACCATAACCAAAAAGCTTCTTTTTTTCTTTTTTTGCTAATCAATAGTAAAGAGAGGGAAAAAAGTAAACTCAAAGCTGAAGTTACTTCTGTTCAAAAGAAAAGCAAAAGTTTAAGCTTTCTTGGTATTTTTTCTTTCCTTTGCTTAATTTATTTTAAGTTTTTCATAATTTGCATCATCTTAGTGAGGCATTAATGTTGCCATTACCGTGCTAGAACTTTCAATTGTGGCCTTGGTTGTGGTAGTTCTAGGATCTTGGTGATGCTCTTAATACCTTCATGATATTTGGATGATAAAAAATCCCATGTCTTACTTTCCCGTCAAAACAGCCCATGTTTATGCATTTTTTTTACTATTCCTTCATTTTCACATGCTCTTTGATGTTCAAATGTTCCTCTTAGCAAGCTATGATATGACCATGTCTTTTGATGTACTTCTAGCATGTTTTTGTTTAATTAAAGTGAGATACCTAATTATTTTGGATGTTTGCTCATGTTTGATGCTTCTGCTATTTTTAATTTATCATGTATTTGTCAAAATGTCTCTATGATGCTCGCAAAATATCTATTTTAAAAAAACCTCTAAGTTAAGTCAATGTTCCCTTCAATAAATGGAGATTAAGATTGATTTGTTGTTTTCACTAACTGGTCCTCCAATCTTAGGGATAAAGCAAGCTTTCCATGTTTGGATTCATGGCTAAATGAGGTTAATATTCTGATTTTCAAAAGAAAAATCCTTTTTTACTTGTCCTAAAGTTTTTGGTGCCTTAATCTTGAGATCAAATACCCTTGCTAGTTACTTGATTAATAGGCTATTCCATCATCCCAAACTACTCTGAGATTGTATGAATGAACTTATGAAACCTTGTCACTAACCTTTTTTGTCAAGAACATTTGGATGTTTGTAATTTGAGCCTAGTTCTATAAAACTCAAAGAATAAAGAAATTCCTTTGTTTTGCCTTAGTAAAACTATAGCCAAGATTTGAAAAATCATTTTTGAGCCCTAAATGATTTTCTTAAATTTTATAATATTTTCCCTTAAAAAATAATGTAATCTAAGCCTAGTCCTATGAAACCTAAAAAAATTGAGAAATTCCCTTATTTTGCCTCAGCAAAGCTACAGCCGTGACTTGAAAAATCATTTCTGAGCCCTATATTCTCAAATTTTCTAATATTTTTCCTTAATGGCATCAAATTAAACTTTTTAATAGTACCTTGTTTACCTTGAATGTGCTTAGATGAGGGGGTTATGATTTTTTGGACTAATAGTATCTTAAACCTCTAAAATCTATAATTCATACTTTATTTGGGCCATTTCATCTCATCAAATGATTTTTTTAGGTTTTATGAATGTTTTTCCTATAAATTTTGAGAAATTCCCTTTCTAGAAAGGTATCTTTGTGATTTAATGATTTCAAATGAGTTTGGGATGATTTTTCAAAGTCTGTTAATATTTTTACCCTTTCTCCTGCACATGCTACCAATGCTGAGTCAAATTTAACTTCAAAAATTAATTCCACTAAGAAAGTAATTTTTCAAGATTTTTAAAATATTTTTATGTTAATCTTTATCCAGCAACCTTTCAGAGGGTACCTTATTTATCCCCTAAAGCCTTTGGACAAGCCTCAAATAAATTTAGGAAAAGTGGATAGGGCGATACTAGACCCTATTTCTTTGACCTTAATTAATTGAATTTGTTTGAACCACCTTTCCTAGGCATTTGAATGCGTCAAAGCGAATTTGAGTAACTTTCCTCATGGAGTCACAAGTCATAACACAAGTCCTACTAAGCTCGGACCAAGAGCAAAAGAAAAATCTTTAATCCTATCATTTATTTTAAATTACCAATTTTAAGTTAAAATCTATAGTTTCACCAAAAACACTTTTTTCCAAAATTACTAAATTTTTTATCTTTTTGGATACTCTAACCTTATTTTTTGAGAAGATAGTCTGACCCTGCTTTTCAAACTTCACTCAAAATCCAAAGTTTCTCTCTTCCAAACATCTTAGGTCTAAACATATCTCAACATTGTCATTCCAATTATTCCTCAATAATCGAAGATAATTATGAGATACATTTTAACAGTCCCTCTTGTCTATGCTTTTTGTGTGTCTATTTTACATAATATTTATAATATTCTTTTTAATCTTACTATCACATTTCCTTTTGTGGTGTTCATTTTGCATTCATATTTCCACATTATTTTTGAAATTCCAAGGCTCTTTAGTGTTTGACATGGAATATTTAATTTTCAAAAATATTAAATCCAGAGATCATTTTTAGTCAAAAATTTCTATGTTCCCCACCATCTCTAAGCACATATGGGATTGAAATTTTCTTTAAGACCCAAATTTATTATTTTACACAAGTTCATGCATTAAAAGGGAATTATATCAAGATAATGACAAAGTCAAAACCAAGGAAATCGAAATCTAAGACATAGTTACCGATTTAGGGCACATGAGGATCTTAGTACTTCCCCACATGTAACCAACTCTTAACCCTAACCAATGAATCTCTAGACCATGTAAACCATGAAATCAATATTTCGAGTTTTGTAACTCAAAATATCGATTTTGATAGGCATCCTATTATGCCTAGCCCAAATGATCAATGGCAACTCTAAGTCTTTGGCCACTTTGTGGTGGCCATCCAAAACTAGTTCAACGAGCAATTAGTCCAATGATCTTCCCCTCCTACTCTCACCTTATTACACCTAATCCAAATCCCAATCAAGGGATATCCCAAAGGCACCCTTTTTAAGTCGCACACGCTTTATCCAAGCGATTTGGGTTGTAGAGGGCATCTCGCAACACTTTTCATTCCAGCATCACATGATGACATGAAAGTTTATGTTATGATTATCGTGTTTCATGATGCCATAAACTTGTTTTGACATGTCTATGCATTATTTATGTCATTGTTTTTTTCTTACCATGTATGCTTGATAAAAATGCCATCTTGATGCTATTCTAACATGCTTTTGTTGCTTGGTGACATATTTTTCTATTTTATTTGATTAAATATGTTGGATGTGGCTTTTGTCTGCTAAAGTACTATCTTTTGTAAAACCACCCCAAGTTAAGTCAAGATTAACTTCAAATAATGAGGATTAATCTTGACATAATGCTTTCATTATGTTGATGTTCCAACCTTAGGATAAAGTCAAGTATTGTACGTTTAGATTCATGGCCTAAATAGGTCTTGACATAGACATATGTGTTATTAATCAAATAGCATAGATAACAGACCATTTAGTAGCCCAATTCCTCAAGATTTCAAAGAGGATCTGTGATTCCACTATCATGGACCATAAATGATAGACCTTCGTATATCCAAGCCTCATTATATGTGTGGAGGAAGTCCAAAAAACATTAATGACCCTATTTTTGCATTCATGGCAATAGGTTACCAATTTAAAATATTATTTTTAATCCCTAAGTGATTTTTCTAAATTATTCTAGTCTTTTTCCTTCAAAGAGCATCAAGTTACCTTTTCAATAGTATCTTGTTTGCCTCATAATGAACTTGGATAAGGGAGTTATGATTTTTTGAATATGCACTATTGGAAACCCTCGAGGCTAGCAATCAGGTTGCATTATGGGTCATTTTTTGTCTGCCAAGAGATTTTTTTGAATTTTTTAAAATATTTTTCCTAAAAACTAAGTAGAATTCCTTTTTTGGGAAGGTATCATTCTTGTTTTAACAATTTCAAATAAGTTTAAAGTGATTTTTCAAAAATGCTATGCCTAATCCCCTGCATGTAATGTCAGTACTAAACGAGGTCCAATTTTAAAAAAGGTTTTCTCCTAGAAGGCAATTTTTTGGATGTATTTACATTAATCTTTATCAAGCTACCTCTCTAATGGTATCTTGCTTGCCACTAAAACCTCTAGATGATTAAAAAACAAATTCAGGAAAAGAGGATAGCTTGATCTTCTATTTTTAGCTCTTAGTTAAAATTGACTAACTTACCAAATTACCTTCCTGAGGCATTAGGCTGCCACGGAATGAGTCTGACTAATTTCTCAATGGATTCATGTGTCATATATGGGTCTCAGTAGGTTCAAATCAATGTCCAAATATTCATGAAAAATCAATTCGATTTTCTTATTAATTTTTAAAGTTTAAATTAAAAATCCACCCCTTTTTATCAAAATCATCAAAAATATTTTATTTCCTAAAAATTACTAAGTTTTTATCCCAGTGAGTTTTTCAACCTTATTTTTCAAAAAATTCATAAAAAAAATTGAATTTTCTTTCTCCTAAGTCACCTCAAATTTTTCAACCAAAATCTCAATTTTCATGCCTTAAGCAACCAACAAGTCAAAATACATCTCAAAATTATGAATTTGGTTATTTCTAGATAACCAATGACAATTATAAGATACATTTCAATCAACCTTCCTGTGCACACAAATTTCATATCGAAAAATATGACAAAGAAAATTTGGAGACAAATAAATTAACTCGATTTATCATACTTGAGTTGCAATCTCTGGATGTTCTTTAAAATAAAGAAATCCTGTGATTCTTTTCTTCAATAAAAACTTTGATCCAAGGGTCTTCAGACTTGATCTTAAATCCTTAAGGTCCGCTTCAAGGGTCTTCTAGACTTGATCTTGAGAAACGAAATTTAACTCTTTTTTGTTGTCGGAACAGAATCAGAGAGTAGCTTCCTAAAGAATGAGAGCCGTGTTTTTCGTGTTCTTGAGAGAAAACTTCTTGAGACTTTGAGAGGACTTGAATCTTCAAAATCAGCTTCTTCTCTTCAGGCTTGTGAATTGTGCTCAATGGCTTTGGTGGAGATCCCTTTGATAATGCCAATAAGCCAAGTAAAAAGAGTTCTTAAAGAATATAACATCTTTAATAAATTTATCTTGATGAATTATCTCTTAATTAATTTAATTTAATTAGAGATAAAACTATTTTTATTTATCTTTAAATTAATTTTAATTTAATCAGAGATAAAACTCTAAATGAATTTTAATTTAATTAAGATAAATATTTGTTTATGATATCATCAATTGTACTGGTATGCAAAATTTAATTGCTAGTTTCTTAATTAAAAGAAATATCAATTTACATGTGGCAGTTTGTGATTGGTCAAAATTTTTCTCCTTCTACAAATGCCCCCTCAAGACTTGGTTACGTACGTGATTTTTTTTTTTTGAGTGTAGCCAGTGAGCAAGTCCTGAAATTTAATTTGAGACCAACATTTATTTGCACATTTGTATTGGTCTTAAAATATTTGCAAGTTTTAATTTATTCCTACATGATCCTTATATATGATAAGTGAGAAATTTAATTTTGAATTGATATATATATATATATATTTCTTGATGGTGTCATAGTCATGCATCAAGAGCCATCTCAAACGGTGCTTCCATATTGACTGCATGTCTCGATTTTAATTCCTTGCCCAAATAGATCACCATAAATCTTCTTGGCATTAATATATAATTCAACTAGGAATTGGTCTTCAAATTCAAGTGTCATTTCATTAGAATCTGTCTCTTGTTGTATCCATCCTAAGACAGATTCTAGCCAGCTTTAGTCCAAGGCCTATTCCAAATTCAATTGGGATTTTCAAACCAGCTTAACTAGGATTCAACAAATTTTTTTATTTTTTTATTTTTATTAATGCCAACCCTAGTCCAAGTGTAACTAGCTTATTTACTCTATAAAAGCAACACTTCTCCACCTAATTTTCTCATCAATTCTAAATTAAGATCTCTTCACAAGTGAGGTAAACATTCTTTCTACCTCTTAATCTCGACTTTCTCTCTTTTTTTCTTGTAATCTAGGCATAGAAATCTCATACATCATGCTTCACTTGTCATCATCTATGCATGAATCTTGACACTTTGCCTTTTTTTTTATTTGCCACCACAAACATCACGTTTATCTCATGTATTGACAATTATTATTAATTTTAATTTTTTTGTTAGCTTGGAGATTTAATTATATATCAAGGTAACACTTTTAATGCTATCCAAGCTTTATATCCGACATTATATTTATCTCACGAACATAATGTCTTTCTTGTAGGACCACCATAGGGTACTTCAAAGATCATCAAGAGTATCTTATTTTTTTCTCTAAGGAAGATGAAGATATTGAAAAAGAATTACATCTTTTCACCGACAAACCCATATCTTGGTAGATTCAACTTGGACATCGTTCATTCTTCCTTCTGCCTTGAAAAACTAGTTAACGGAGCTCTCCCAAGCCTCCTAATCTTTCCCAAAGGCTTGAAGTTTGCAATAAATTTTCATGTCAAGACCACAAGTTCATCGGATATTCATGGAAAGACAACAAGTCTAATCAAAGTTTGATATGCCTTAGAATAAGGAAGATTACCGGCATATATGATGCTATTAACATCATTATACCTTCATGATCAAGCTAAAGACAACAGCTAGTGTACATGAAGCTATTTATGCATTATTATGCATTTATGAGTAATCATTACCTTCAAATAAGTTTTTGCTGCAATTTTTTCTTATTGTGATTTGGCTTTACATTCTCAATTACTGATCGTGGGATGTAGGTGTCTTCTTCTATAGTATGATTATCTAATCTATTATTCTCAAATTTGGCTTGATTTCAAGGATAAAGAAGCTCCAAGCGAACATGAAACTAACTAAAGTTACACATTTATTTTCATTCCTATGGAAGACGAACAAGATCAGGGACCAAATAGGATGCATTCAGGATATACTTATTGAGAAATTTGTATGCTTTGCTTTTTGGTTAGCAAAGAACAAAGAGACCTTGTTGCTTATAGGAATATCCATGTATATACATTCACATTACCATGGAAGGCACTTGGCAGTGGAACTTCATAATTGGTTCTTCAAAATTTTATTCTTCTGTAGAGTCATCATATTATATTTCAAAGACCGCCAAGATTATCTTGTCATTCTTTTCGAGGAAGACAAAGATATTAAAATGGATCACCTCTCTTAGCCGATGAACCCATATTTGGTATGTATAAACCAAATTGAACATTATTTTTTTTTTTTGTTGTTGTTGACTGAACTTGGTGTCGCAACGTACCCCGGAGTGGATCCTCACGGATCTATGGGTACGCACGACTTAAACTATTTTCCTGACTTGGAAATGTCTTTTTGATCAAAACTTTCTTTCACGATGAGATGAGAACGAGAATGTATGGATTCTTGACTTATGATACAGTGAAGGGGACCTTAAAACAAATTGCTCATCTTATTGGTTTCGGATGTCCATCATGAAATGGCTAACATTTGGAGTTGCCACCGATCATTTCGTGCTAGGCATGATTGGATGCCTATTGAAACCTATGTTCTGAGTTACAAAACTCAAAACATCGATCCCATGGTCTACGTAATGCAAAGATTCACCATTCAGGTTTGGGAGTTGGTTACGCACGATGAGGTACGAACCTCTGCTTGATGCCCAAAATCAATACCTTACTAGCTATGTCTTTCTCAATTTTGATTCTTTCGATCTTAACTTATCATTATTTCGATATAACCCCTTTTAATGGATGAATCTTATAGAAATAATCTAGGTTTTGATTAAAAAGATTTAACCTCATATATCCCCGAAGAGATAAGGAATATAGAGATTTTCGATAAAAATGACCTTTAGATTTTACTTTGAAAATGGAATGTTCCACTTTGGGCACTAAAGAGATACCCATGTGGAACATTACCTTTAATTTTATTTGGAAACGTTTTGAACACATGAATGGAAGTAATCATCACAAAGAAATCATTTTAGTAAGATAATAAATGAAATAATATAGCATGGATCGTTCAATTTAATGATAAAGAAAATGGGTGGACTATTGGAATTTATCTCGCTATTGGCATCGATTATCTAGGAATAACTGAATCGACCATTTTTTAGATGCATCTGGGTTTCTTGATTAAAAAAGGTTTGTTTGACGTCTTCATAGAAGTTCGAAAAGGAAAAAAGAAAAGATTAATTATAGTTTAAAGACAGGGTTGGAGTATCCTCGTGAATGAGAAATAATTTGGACAAAGAAAGATTTCTAAATCTTGACAATTTAGAAAAGCGGGGTTGGAGTATCCCCTCGGAAGGTCAAGGTTGGAGTATCCCCAAAAGTGGCACGTCTGACACTCTTTAAAGAAGTCGAGTTGGAAAAATTAAGTTGATAAAATCTTGTGATTTAGAAGACGGGTGAGCATTTTGACAACTCTAGGTAAAAGAAATTATTATGAATGAGGATGGTAAAGATGTAAAATGTGTTTATGCCTTGATACGAACCATGGGAGGTCAAAGCATGTTCTCGAGTCTAATCAGGTTGACATACATTTGAATGTCTCGAGACAAAATTCGAAAAAACAACTCGATTTTAACCAAAACCGAAAACAGGGGATAGCATCGCACTATCTTGCTTCCTAAATTTATTCTAATATGATTCGAAAGATTTAGAAGGTGAACAAGACACCGTTAGAAAGATGACTCGATGAGGGTCATCCTAAAAATATTCCCACTATCCCAAAAGGTCATTTTCCAAGGGAATAAATTTGGATCAATTTTGCTGCTAGCAGAGCATATGAGGAACAAGGTGTGTCAAACTTTGAAAAATCACTCTGGACTCATTTGGTATCAAAAAATTGCAAGTGATACCTTTTTGAAAAGGAAATTTCATGAAAATTTTAGGAAAAATGTTTGGAAATTTTGGAAAAATCATTAGTGGGCCTGAACGGCCCAACCAGAATAAATGTTCAGACTCTAGAAGCTTCGGATAGTTTAGGCTTGAAAAATCATAACTCTCTCATCCAGAATGATCTAGGGGTGAATAAGACATTGTTTTAAAGATAATTCGGCATGCTATGATAGAAAAATATCAAAAAATTTATGAAAAATAGTTTAGGATTTTACAGTGATTTTTCAATTTGCAACAGTTGTGATGCCAGTAGGGAACAAGGCAAAGCAGGAGATATTTCTCATTTTTTTATGTCTACGGGTCCAAACTTGAGTCATTGGCGTTCGAACGTCTATGACTGAAGGGAAAGAGTGGCATGAGCATCACGAACTCATTTGCATAGCCCCAAAGTAGTTTGGGACGATGAAACGGCCCGTTGATTATACCACTCAAGATTTTGACTTAAGAAAAAGGCACAAACATTTAGGGAATAGTTGTAAGAACATTTTCATTTTAAAATCAGAAGATTTGAGCTTGTTTAACAAAGATTTCAGATCTAAAAAACTTAATTTTCCCCAAGATATTTTGCTAGCTTTAAGGAAAATGCTAAGTCTATGCTAATCCTCATTGGTTGAGG
>JAQSVH010165321.1:0-24031 GCA_029448705.1 Adansonia digitata
CTTTTGTCTTTTAACATTATACAACAGTTTATTCGAATGTGTACAGCTTATTCGAATGCGCACTAGCATTTCCAACCGGTTGAATTGGAAATATACGAGGATCTGAAGACTGGCAAGGAGCGTGGCCAGTAGAGTTTCTCCATTGCATGCCTAACCTAGCAACAAGTATTTTCTTTGAAATATACTCTACAGCTCTCCTCCGTGTTTGAGCCGTCCTTACAGTTTTCCAACTCAAATACCCTCTTTGTATTTTAAAGTTGCCGTTTCTGGTTCTCGACCTGAACGTCCCTCCTTTTCAATGCATAATACTTCCTCGCCTCATCTGCATCTGCGAGGTTATCCTTCTTATCCATTTCAATCAAAATTAATGTCTTCTAGAGAAAACTTTCTTTACCAAATATAGTCCTTCCGAATTTAGGTGCAGTTTTAACAGGCATCTTTATGAATCGGGAGAATCTTTGCCAATCCTAGCTGCTTTTCTTGGAAATGTTTGGGGCAAACTTTCTTGTTGTGGGCCGCATTATTCTCTTTTTGTACATTTGCTCATAATAGATTGCTTTTAGCCTTTTCTCTTCAAATAGATTCAATTGCTCATTTTGAGCTTTGATCCATTCAACTCCTTGTAAATCAGCTTTTATCAAAATGCAAAGAGATGGGATCTCTACCTCAATTGGCTACTGGTTCCATCCTATACACCAATGAATATGGTGTTACAACTGTATACGTACAAATCGAGGCACGATATGAATGGAGAGCAAAAGGCAGTTTTTCATATCAACCTTACAAGTCTTTGTCATCTTCTCTAAAATCCTTTTTATGTTTTTGTTGGTTGCCTCCATTGCCCCGTTCATCTTCGAGTGACAAGGTATCGATTTATGATTGATTTGAAACTGAGTGCACACCTCCTTTATCTTCTCATTGTTCAGATTGAAAGCATTGTTTGAGATAATTCTCTTAGTTATTCCATATCTATATATAATCTACTTCTTAATGAATCGGTAAACCATGGACAACGGTTATTGAGAGATTTGATAAAGGAAAAAAATAATCAGACTACAAATGAACTAAATAAGCCAGCCGACTTAATACAAAAAAAGAAAAAAAAAGAAGATAAAATAAGTTGTTTGCAATGTTGCCTATTCACCTATTTACTTGCCAACCACTGGTGACATAGAAATTGAATGTCGGTGGTGAAATGAATCTTCAAACTAACTTTTGTTGACCAAATCTGAAGACTCTACATCATAGAAACATTGGATTTTCATATCGTGATTTACTGCATATATGGCACACTATTTGTAATTTAAAAATTACAACAGATTTTGATATAGCAGGTAAATTTTTTTATTATTAGGATTCAGTGAATGAATATGTACATATGGCAAACTACTTGTAACATGATAAAGGCACACCGTTTAATATATGGGACACCATTTGTAATAGGAATTTTTTCAATTCGGGTCAATTTGGTCTTACTTTAATTACTATTTATTAATAAAATAATCTTTTTTGTGAATTTAGATGGTTCCAAAAAGTGGATTCAAATCACGAGCTGAAAAAATTCCTTATGTTTATTATTTCATCTTGAGGAGATTAAAATTTTAAAATTTGAAAACTCAAGTAAGACCGCCCGTATTTTATTTTCTCTAATTTATTTTTTTAATTTAATCGTTAGCAATTTAATATTTTTTTCATTAAATTTTAAAATCTAATAACTTACCATATTTTTTTAATATTTACATTATAATATTACATATCTTTGGTATTTATATGATAAAACTTACATAATATATAAAAATATAAAAATAACATATATTATATAATTGCAAAATAATTCTAGCTTAAGCCTTAAGTGTTAGAGCCAAGGTTCGGCTAAGTTTGTAAATGGGCCTTTTTTTTTTACGTAAGCCTATTTTTGAGCTTAATATTTTTGTCTAAACTTTTTCAAATTTTGGACAGGCTTTTAGGCTTTAACGGGTAGCTCAGTCTATGAAAACCTTTACTTGGAAGTGGTTGTCGTTTGATTTACTAAGCCTGCCCATATTTTATTTTTTCTAATTTGTTTTTTTTTTTTGAAAATTTAATCTTTAGTAATATAATGATTTTTTCATCAAGTTTTAAAACATCAATAACTTAATAGATTTATTAATATTTACACGATAGTATTACATATCTTTATTCTTTATATGACAAAAAATCAAATAATATATAAAAATATAAAATTAATATATATTATATAATTTTAAAATGGGTCAGTTAGTTGGTTCGCAAGAGAGATATACATTCAAGACTAAAGGTAAGTTCATGCCTAAAAGGAAACTCATATATGTTCCCTATTGGAGACACTTAATTTCGTTAGGACCTCTTTTCCAATAGTCCTAAATATTTGAAATTGATAACTTAGTGGCTGCCTTATTAAAGGTCGACCTCCTCCATGAGCATTTAGCATTTTCAAGACCTTTTCAATTGTGTTTAAATGACCGTATACGCACGTGAGAAAAAAAGTGCCATTTGGAGAGTCAACAAGAACAAATCTCAAATAAAAAAAGATGGTTATTCAAGAGGAAAATTAATTTTTGAATATTTTCTTATAAAATTTTGCAATATATTTCTGCAAATAATATCATGGTCAAATTTCTCATTTTTAAGAGTTTTTCAAGGCTTTTTCATGACCATTTGGGAGTTGACCGTCATATATTTTATTGATACCTGTGTAATATTTATGACCATACATGCTTCGTAAAATAAAAAATATTCAAGAAAAATTATATATTTACATTTTATACCATTAGATGTCAAATTGTTAAATTTATTCATTAAATTTGAATTTTTCATTATACTATGAATGTCATGCTCGCGAAATTTTTCAACAAATTTTGTTACGAATTTCAAGTTTTCATCTTTATTATTCTTATAAATTAATACTTTTGACTAATGTGTCAAATTTAATTCATTTTTATAAAGTTTGAACATATCTTTTGAAATTTTCTCATTTCCAAAATACAGAATTTTCTATTTCGTAAATTTTCTAGTAGAATTTTCCTAAGTTTAGAATTTTTGAAATTCTTTAAATATCTTCATTAAATTCATATTAATTCAAAATTTTCTGTAGAATTTTCCTACATTTAGATATTTCCTTCCATTTATTACAATGCATAATCTTATTTAAAAGAGTACTTTATGGGATAATACTTTATGAATGAATTTTTTATAATCATGCAAGGTCCAATTGACATATAAACTTCATATGCACAAACTGAATCCATAAACTTTAAGAATGTGAAACCAACAAAAGAGCCAAAATATATCTTAGCAGAATTTAACTAGCTTTATATGATCCACATGAAATTTAAACTGTTTTGTCGACAATGCTTTATTGATAGGATCTGCTATCATTAAATCTATACTGATGTGTTAGATATCTATTTCTTGCTTTTTATAGAGTTTTTAATAGCAAGATACTTTATATCTATCAACTTGTTGCGACTCCCACTTTTATTATTCTTAGAAAAGCATATCGCATAAGAGTTATCATAATAAATCTGTAGTGGCCCTGCTGACAACTCTCAAACTAGAGATAAAATATCTCATTACCTATGAGATTACTTTATAACATAACTTCTTTGGTAGCTTTCATTGTCCAAGGCCAAAATTTACTTAAATATCTGCTAAGCATTTTTATTATAAATCTTATGTAAAGTTTTGTATAAACCTGACCATACATAAGGCTACCAATATTATATGCATATGGATACCTTTCTTATGCTCTTTATCTAATTTGGAGATATTGGCTTAAATCGAATTTATTCCTTTCACAATTAATGTAGTATAGGTGATAGCTTTTTATTCTTAAATCTCCCTAAAACTTTCTTGATATGGGCTCCTTGAGATGGACTTAATGTCTTTTTAAAACCTATATGTATAAATCTCCTACGACATGTGAGGCATCATTTGAATCCTTCACATCAAAGTTTTGAGAAATAAAACCTTTTGTTTCATGTAACAAAACCAAATTACTACTTGATATGAGAACATCACCAACATATAGAACTAAAATTAATACTTTACTCCTATTGACTTGAAGGTATATACAATAATAATGACATCTTTGACCAAATGATGTCACAAAATTGTGAAACTTTATATACCAATAATAGAATGCTTATTTTAGTCTGTATATTGATCTTTCAAATAACCTTCAGGTAAAATCATGTATACCTCTTCTTAAGATCCCCGTTTAGGAAACTTATTTTTATATCCATTTAATGTGACTCCCAATCAAAATGAGTTACAAAGCTATGATAATTCTAAATAAAACATTCTTAAAAATAAAGAAAAAGTTTCCTGATAATTAATTCCTTCTTTTGAGTGAAACCTTTGACTACAACTCTAAACTTATATTGTTCAACATTACCAAATGGTAATTCAACGAGTTACTAGACTAGATCATTAGCCATTATCCATCTAATTTATCATAGCTTATGCCAAAGAGTACAATTTCTAGTATGGCTTGTGAAAACGAGATCATTTTTAGCTTTAATATCAAAATTAGACTTTATAGGTACACAACCAAGTCATAGAAATAGTTGGTTTCTTACTTATTGAATCTCTTAATTCTACTTTCTTTTGTATATTTCATACACCTTTAGTCAGTGAGATTAATGATCTATTGTAAAGATTTTAATTACTCTCCAGTTAATTCTTTACATTTGTTTTTTTGATAAATAATCAAGTTCTTTACAAAAGATCAACCTAAATAAATTTATTCCTTAATATTAACCTTACAAGGAAAATAACTCCCACCGACTCATGATCCATTAGAAACTTAGCATTTCTAGCTTCAACTATTTTAGTTGAATACGAGCGATATTTAAAATCTATACCTCTGTAAGTTAATTATATAGACTATAACTGCTAACTGTTCTTAGATCCAATTTTCTTATGTTTAGGTTATAAATGTTCACTTTTACTGGACAACCCAAGTTTATAAATATCTTAATAGATTCCAACTATTTTATAATTCTAAGAAAGTTTTAGAAACCAATTTAGTTGAAACTTTATCTAAGACATAAACAACAGTTTTAATGCATCAATCCATAAACTTAGGGAAGGATATACGTTCTCTAAATATTGTAGTCCATTCTTTAGCTCATTTTGTCGACTTGTTAGTTTGCCTTTTTCTTAATGCAACTAACTTATGTCTCAAAATTAATAGTTCGAAAACTCTATCATTGATCAATCTCTTAAATTTCTGTACGGAGATATGACACAATCTTTATACCATAACTCAATAGAGTTATCATTCATTGCACATCTTTGCCACCAGAAATCATATGCATAGTTAACAAATTCTCACAATTAGGATACAAGTCAATGGTGACAAAACCAATAAAAACATTTTCTTTTGAAATTTCAATAATAGAAGTCTAAAATTAGAAACTTGTTTTACCTAAGAAAATTTCTAAAATGAAAGATAAACTTTTTTCAAGGTTTAAAATAGATCTTGATTTCAAAAATGATCTTGAAAGTCCTTATCGATTTTTGGAGCAAATGTTTCTTCCACTTTCTTTTACTTTCCATGGCTTTATGAAACCTTTGATGGTTATAGAAATAAACAGTCATTTAATCTAAGTCTAACCACCATGTATTATGAGGAACATCACCAAGAGTGGTTCATACAAAATGAGTTTATCTTTATTTTCGAGTCTCTTATTATACTTTAGGCAATCTTTTCTTATGTGTTAAAAAAATGAAGGACTTGATGCCATTTTTCCTTCTTCTCCTTTATAATACTTTTACAATACTAATCACCTTTTTTCTTTTAAGTCATTAGGCAAACTGAATCCAATCTCTCATTTTTAATCTCTTTTCTACTTAAAACACACATAATTAAAAGTTCATTGAGAGACAATTTCCTTTTTGTGTAATTTGAATGGTCCTACTCATTAAGGAAAAAGTTGAACATGAAATTGATGAGAAATTTACTTGAAAAACTCAATTTTGAAGACCCAAGTTGAGCAACAATATCTTTCAAATCTCATAATGTGCTCATATGCAGCTTTTAGAACTGTTACACTTTATTCCTGAAGGTTCTCTTATCAGGGTGATAGCTAAAAGCTTATCATATTTAATATCTGATCTTTAATGGTTTTCAAATAATCTTTGAAATTATCACAATTTAGGATGAAATGTCAAATTTGATATAGGATTTCATGTACATCATACTTAAACGGTTAAATTTCTCCTATTGTACATCCGAATCCATTTGCCTTTTGTGTACTTTATTTATTGAGGATAGGTTGTTCACCTGAAGCACTAAGTCAAGGTTTTTACACCCAAAAATAATTTAATTTTTCTTTTCAATTAGAGTACTTTTGCACTATCGGAAAACATTTATTCTAGCAACTTTATGAATCACAATAATAGAAATTGTTGCAAAATGCAAGGAGTTATACTTTAATTGAATAAATCACTTTATATTCAAATGTAAATTCAAACTTTCTTATGGATAGAAGTGCATCATGCATATAAATTACACAACTTTAATAATAAAACAATAACTTTAGAACACCAAAATTAAATAATCCATACTTGTGGGCCTAAGAACATTTAACTTTGATAGTATATTGTTTTATCGTTTAACCATTCTACAAAATTAATTATTTTCCTATAGGGCCAAATAACTAATTCCATGGTCTAGCATTTTATGGTGTTATTTTCCTTATGTAGTTATTTAAAGGAAAACTTTATTTTAAATAATTACTATTTTATCTAAATCTATTAACTCAAGATGCTATGGCTACTCTTAAGCTAATGATTTAGAACTTTAATAATAACATTCGATATGTATGCATAAAATTTATTGCACATCAAAAGTAATTTGTTATCAACGTCATTTTGCTTATGTAGTTATTTAAAGAAAACTTTATTTTAAACAACTACCTATTTTATTTGAATCAACTAACTCAAAATGCTATGGCTACTCTTAAGCTAGTGATTTAAAACTTTAATAATGACATCTTGAATATATGCAGAAATCTTTATTGCATTTAAAAATAATTACAACAGAATTTAATATTAAATCATGTTAACTTGTTGCAATTATAGCAAAAATAATTACATAATAAAGTCATTCATTGTATGTAGTTATCTAAAGAAAACTTTATTTTAATAACTACCAATTTTTACTGAATCAATCAACTTAAAATGTTATGACTAATCCCAAGCAATTGATTTAATTTCTTAATAATGACAAAATATATGTAATACCATAAATAATTGCTTACATGATTTAATAATTCATAAATATATACCAAACAAATTTCATGGCATAAAACTTTATTAATGTCATTTACCTCATGTAGTTATTCAAAGAAAAATTCCTTATTTTAAATAATTACCAGCTTATCTAAATCTTATAACTTAAGACTCTATAACTAATGCCAAGCAAGAGATACAGATCCTTAATAATGACATCAATTCTTTGTGTGGTAAAAATTTACATACTACAATAGAATTTTAATTGTCATGTTATAGCATATTACAAATCAAGACATAATATATATGCATTCCATGACATTCATCATTTAACCATATAAAATGTGTCCAATATCATTATAATAATATACAATAAATGAATAAATTTCATGGCATAATTATGTATATTAAAATTGAAATACTAAGTTAGTAAACTAAATTTTACTATGCACTTAACTTTTACAGTACATAAATAGTGGCCACTTCATAGGAAAAGTACATATTGCTAATTAAATCTTAGCATGCCAAAATATTTAGCCATGAAATAATATTTTAGAATATGTATGCATGAAACATATTTAAACATTTAATCATGCATGCATAAATAATAAATACTTTATGCAATTAAAAATTTTGAAAATTATTCATAAACAAAACAATTATTAACAAACTAAAAGAAATTGCAAAAACGTAGTTGAAGTTAGATATGTTTTTTATGCTAGCCCTTAAGTCGACCATGCTTGCTTGGTTGCAATAACCTTTTCAGCCTTCCTTGTATGGGTTTTTATTCTTCTTAAACCCTTTTTTTATGATACATATTAATTCGATAAAAACTTTAAACATGTGATTAATGCAAAATTCATTTTACCTAATTATTGATTTACAAACCAAAATAAAATCAATGGCTTAAACCGTTGGGTTTCATACCAATAGCCAATAAAAGGATCATTGATGGAATGCCTATATTTATATGTTTTATATATACTCAGAGCCAACTTTTGACTGTTCAATTTCTACGCCTAAGGCCCTAATAATTAGGGTAGGCATGGTGGACTTACTGTCACTCCATGTTGAATACCCCATGTAGACATCTAATTTCATTCAAGCCTCTTTTTCCATAGTCTTAAATATTTGAGATTGAGAGTCAAATGATTACCCTAGTAGAAGTCGATTGTTCTAGGGATAATGGGCATTTTCAAGATCAATTTAGTCATACCAAAATGGTTGTGTATGCACGTGATGAAAAAGTGTAATTTTGAAAGTTGTGGAGCACAGACCTCGGATAAAAAAGGACAAATATTTAACAAAATAGTTTTTAAATATTTTCTTGTCATATTTTGAAATTCATTTCTACAGATGATATCGTGGTTGAATTCATATTTTTAAGAATTTTTTGAGATTTTTGCAAAAAATTTAAGGAGTTAATCATCGTATATTTTTATCAACACCAATATAGTATATATGTTGATACTCACCCCGAAAAATAAAAAAATTCAAGAAAATAAGTATTGGCATTTATACACAATGTGTCAAATTGTCAATTTTAATATTTAATTTTGAATTTTTCATTATAACACAAGTGTCTTACTCGTGAACTTTTTAGTAAAGCTCCCTTTATATTTTAAGTTTTTATATTTATTATTTTTGCCAATTAATTTTTTAAGTAACTTGCTAAAATTCAATTCATTTTTATAAATTTAAACGCATTTTTGGAATTTTCTTGGTTCCAAAATACAAAATTTTCTCTCTGTAAACTTTTTCTATAAAATTTTCTTAAATTTAGAATTTTTAAAATTCTTTAAATATTTTCATTGAACTCATATTAATTCAGTTTTGAATCTCTAATTTATTTTATGAGCTTTTCATATTTTTTTCAACTATTAATTCCTTCTATAAAGATTTTTTTCGTAAAATTTTATGAGCTTAAAATTTTTAATTGTCTTTTTCTTATAGATAAAACTTCTCGAAAATTTCTTTTAGAGTTCTACACTTAGAATTTTTATAAGAAAATTTCATTATTTTTTTCGACCAAATTTCTTTAATGGGCTTAAAACCTAAAAACTTTGCTAATAAACTCATTTGTTTCTCAACAAGCCCAACAAGCTTTCCAAGCTCATTTTTTATTTTCTACCAAGTCCATTTCATTATCTACGAGCCAACAAGCCTATTTTTTTTATTTCCACAGACCTATTAACTTTACAACAACGCCTAATTAGGGCCATTTGGATTTTTAAACAAGGACCAATAACGTTTTCTCTCTCCAAAATTTTTATTATTTTTTTTGGATTCAAAATTTTTATATCGATACTTAATTAGGCCTTTTACATGATTAAATTTGTAATTAAATATTTCAAGTTTTAACTTTCAATTTCTTACAATTTAGTCCTTCCACTTCCATTTTTTTTTAATTTTTTCATAAAATTTTGCAATTTAAATTTTATTTATTCATTCATTTTTGATAATGTCTATATATTTTTTTAATTTCAGAATTCGATAATGTAATTATGCAAGAATTAACTTGATTGGGATTGAATTTAACATTAAAATTAATATTATCTAAATAATAATAAATCCTAATATTAGGCTAGGTGACTTAACATGTTGAATCACACAAAAGAACAAAAATTCAATAATTAAATGTTATCAAAATGCAAAAAAAAAAAAAAATCTAGCAAAGTTAAAAGTTATCAAAAAAATATAATAAATAAAAAAAAGAAATAAAAAATTAAAGGCCAATTTGCCCAAAGGTTTTCTTTCACCCTTTGGCTGAACCTCCCCATTATAAATAGGGGAAGGATGATTCAAATTGGGGGCTTTAGTAGTTCATAGCAAAAAATCATTAAAAACATAAAAATTCCTTAGGTTTTGAAGCTTTTTAAGGTTATCTCTCCTATAAAAATTTTAATTTTTGTTTATTTTATGCTTGATTCTTCCTTTTAGTAAGCCTTGTGACTACTTGAGCTTATGGATTTGATCGATGTCGAAATGCCATGTATAATGGCTATGAACAAAGTTTTTTTTTATTTTGTTGTTGTATTTGATTTTTATTAATAATATGTTGAGTTTCAACAAGATAATTTATTTTTGTTAATAGAAATATTGTTATTATCATGTGTGCATATATATATATATACACATTATTTATCAATACCTTTATGTTGATTTATGCTGATATATTCATTATTTGCTATGATTTTATGCATGTTTAAGCTTGATAAAAATTATGACATGTGTTTATATTAATATTCATGATTGATATTGATATGTTCATTAATTTACTATGATTTTATGCATGTTTAAGCTTGATAAAAATTATGACATTTGTTTATATTAATATTCATATGGAAAAAAATGTTTTTCATGATTTTTTATGTTGGATTATTTTGTAATATTTGAAAGTTGTGGTGTTTAAAAATAATTCTTCTAAAATTTTTAAGGCTTCGGATAGGTGTTTCCAAGCATTGGTTGAACCGAACACAATGTTTTCTTTAAATTTTTTTAAAGTTATTTAGTAATTATAGAAAACTTAGGGGCTAAATTGTAAAAATTAGAAAAAAATTTTCAAGGCCTTCCATGCTTGGCCGAATGCTTACTGTGACTTTTAATATGATTTTCATGATTTTTGTAATATGTTTTGACGTTTAATTTTGAGTTTAAATTATGTAGTGACTAAATTGGAAAACTTCAAAAAATCTTTTATAAGGCCATATAGCTTGACCAAATCACTTGTAGACCTTTAGGGGTGTCTTTCATGCATTTCTAACATGTTTGAATGCATTCCATACATTTTTAACCCATTAAGGACCTATTTGTAATTTTTAAAAGTTTAGGGACTTGTTTACAAAAATTGAAAAAATTATTCCAAGGCCAAAGGTGTTTAGCCGGCTGATCCTTATGAATTTTGTTGAATTTTCCATGTTGATTTTGACTTATTTAATAATTTATTTTGTATTTTATTTCATGTAAGGACCATTTTGCAAAGTAGAAAAGTTTTGGGAGCATTTAGTAAATCCTAGCATTTTAAGGCAAAATGGTCTTTTCTACAATAAATTACCCATCTAGGGTGTTTTGGTTATTTTAGGAATATTTTTAGCATTTTTTACCATTAGGGGTAAAAATGTAATTTTTTTAAAATTTAGGGACCTAATAGTAATTTTGGCATTTTAGGTCATATTTGGTGTCAAAATTATCCATTTAGGATAAGCTTGTCATTTCATATTATTATTAAGCTTTTAAGGTTATTGAGATATTTGTACATTGAAGGTACACTTTAAGGGTATTTTAGAATTGATCTTAGAACTGAGTCCTCTATGATCATTGAGATACGTCTATATCGAAAGGGCATAATAGGAATAGGTTCATTATTTTATGAAATTATCGAGTCCTTTAGGGTTACCGATATACTTTAACATCAAAAATAGACCTTAGGGACATTTTAGTAATATATATTATAACCAAGTCCTATGTGATCATTGAGATACTTCTATGTCGAAGGTAGATAGTAGGAATAGTTTCATTCTTTTATGATGTCATTGAGTCCCTTAGGCTACTAGATATTTTCACATTGAAAGTATGTAATATACCTTAAAACCAAGTCTTTCACAGTCACAGGATACTTCTAGGTCGAAGGTGTACTTTAAGGGTACTTAGGATAAGTTTTATTATAATGTCGAAATTTTTAAAATTAAGGTAATGTCTTCGAGCTAAAGTAATACATGAAATTTTTTCCAGTATATGGAAGGGGTTTCATGTATTTTTTAATAACAAAATATCCTTATAAAAACATCAAAATAAGGATTTTTTTTATGAATTTTAAAAAAATAAAACCTTTCGTATTCCTATAGCCCTTTGACAGGGTGCGAAAGATATTTTTATTTTTAAAGCCTTTCATATTCTTTTGGCTCTTTGATGAGTGTGAAAGATAATGATAAAACCTTTTGTGTTTTTTTAACCCTTTAATGGGGTACTAAAGATATTTTAATTTTTAAAAATTTTAAAAACTTGATTTCTCATCGAAATTAAGAAATTTGTTCTATAAAAATTTATTTTGATATATGGGAATTATAATTAAATACCAAATATTGAAATCGAATAAAAATCAGATCTAAATTAACACTTGATTAATAAGGCACTGATTACCGAGCATTGTGAGAGTGATCATTCCTTACTCGTGATTGTAACTGACTTTCAGACCCTTTCATGTGATCTCTGGTATTATCGCAAACCTTAAAGTTTTTTTAAAGGTTTACTAACCCTCAAAATACGAACTCTGATAACTGACCAATCTCACTTAGCCAAAACAGATTGGTAGTGACTCCAAAGTAAATGGTCATTTCAAAAAGATTATTTAGGGTAAAGTCAAATAATCGATTCATCTCGACGATTCAGTCCTAAAACACAAATAAGAAAAAAATAATAATGATATGACCCCTAAAATAAAAAATAATGATTTATATATATATAGGAATAAAGGGTACAGGCAATTTTTAAGCTAGACTGGTCAGGATTCGTATCTAGGCAGTAGCTTGGCAACTTTGCTGGGACAAGTTAGAGAGTCAAACCTAAGATTAATCACCTGTTAACTAAATTTAATTTTGATTAATTTCATCTCAATTGGTATTTAACTATAGTATGCATTTTCAAAACAAAATCTTTATTATATTTTTAATTTATATATTGTTCATATTTTTCATTAATCTTTTTGTTTCCTTTGCAGCATTATTTTTATAAGGCTTTTGGTATATGGGTTTTATTGTTTTTGAAAGTGTCAGGTCATAAAATGTTTGTTTGTTCCATGACACACACTATGCAAATGCATAAGCACCAGATTGTCCTCTAAGCATATAGAGGGGGCATAGGCTACATAATATTTTAGAAGGGGTGAAGTACCTATTCATTCTAAAATGTTAGCCTCTGTTTAGGCCAACGAAAAACCTACCTAGTGTAAATTCCTACACTTGCTTGAGGTATTAGCCTCGTTATAAGCATATAAAATATCTCCATTCGAATTGAACCCTTTCCAACATAAATCCATGATGAATAAGGATTAGCGTACCTCATCAATTTTTTTCAGACTCGGGAAGCAATTCGAGAACTAGTTTAGATATTGAACCTAAACTTTATGCAATGAACTGTAAGGGCTTCAGCTAGTTAGAGCTATACCCAATTCTAGAAGTTACCGAATTAGGTACACATGGGGGAATGCTTCTAACCTTTTACTATTATAATTTGCTTCTCTTGATATCAATAAATGTACATTGTGTTTCTATGATAAATTTTACTTATTTCTCACAGTAATTTGTTATATTATGAAGGATTTTTTTATAAAATTTTTGGCATGACATCCATATTCTAACAAAACTTATAAATTCATTCAAGCATTTTTTATGTCTACAAGGTTTAAATTTTATTTGTTTATATGCTCATTCATTCATAATTTTTATAATATACTAAAATTTTTTAACGATCAAGACATGGATGATAATTTAGAGGTAAGAATCAGCACGTTAGAGTCCATTGAAGAAGTACATGAACTTGAAATTCGAGGAATTAAAAATCAGCTTGATAGATTGATAAATAAGATTGAGAGTTTGGAGGGAAAAGTCAGAGAAATGAGGCATGAGATCCAAGAGGTAAAGGAATAAATGTTCAAATTAACACTTAAAGAGTTAAAGATTGCGTTGAGTGTCCTGTTGACATGGGAGAAGCAAAGACACCTAATTACACATCTATGCAGATTAGCTTGCCTTCTAATCTTTTTAATCTTTTCGACATTACCTAGCATCTTTTAGTGTTTGCACTGTGAGAAAACTACGAGAGAGCAAACTTGATTCGCTTCTATTGACCTGTAGAGAATTGTACTTTCTTTTGTTCAAGGATGAGCTCATTAACCTTCCTATGAAATCCTTTATCCTAAATGTTATGACATCGATGCGCATTGCAAACACCATACGAGATTACGAGGGCATTCTATAGAAAAATACGATTAGTTTAAAATGAAAGTTCAAGATCTACATGATGCCAACATAATCTAGGTTGAACCAAAGTCAAATGTTACTGCTAAACTCCCATTACAGTATTAAAATGTCGAAGGGCAATAAAATGGTTGTGGAGATAATTTTTTGGGCTACTTGATAAGCTTTGTAAAATAGGGTTTAAAAAGAATGATCAGTGTTTGCAAGGATTCCCTAAAAGCATTAACATAGATAGAAAAATTAAAAGTTTGCAAAAGCAATCCTTTTTGTTACTTTTTCTTTTAAAACTTGTAAAATATGGTTTTGTAAGCCAAAAATGAAATGAATAAATCAGAAAGTTTTGGTTGATGAAAAAATGGTTTTGAATTCTGATTATGATTCCTTGGATTCTTGCCTCTACAATAATCTCTATATCTAATACTTAGCCAACTACTTGGCACCTAATCTGTCCCATCAAATGCTACCCTATTCATTAATTCATTCATTCATTCGTTCGCTCATTCATTCATTTGTTCATGCATGTGTCCATTTTACACTTATCGATAACCATACAAGGATAATAACAAAGATTAATATTGATAAGACACATACACATTCACCCTGACTAATTTAAATTCATATTTTCCATTTTAAGGTAAAAACATGAATCACTAAATGAAAGATACCATAGAATAGGAAGAAATGCAAGCACAAATTGTAAGTTCAATGAAACTACTCAAGACAAGCAAGCCAGTTTGCCAATAGCCAGAAGGCACTATTACTAACACTCCAGTCGAGATATTTGAGGGGTGCAAGCTGAAAGACTATCAACTAATGTCTAAGATGCACAGTCAGTAAATACCTATGATATAAAACAAAATGTGCCTGTACCTAATCCACCACTAGCCATTAATATTAACTCTGATACCATTCAACAAAGGGCAAACGTGAATACCATTACCGCACAAGAGGAGTCAGTAGTTCCTGGCTTGGACAAAGAAGATATGCGTAAGTAGAAGGGCAAAAAGCTAGCTAAAGAAGAAATCAAAAAAAAAAGTTGCAGCTTCTTGAAAAAAGGTTAGAAGCCATAGAAGGGGGTGAATTCTATAGCATGGTAAATGCTAATAAGCTCAAACCAGTGTCGGATGTGGTTATCTTACCAAATTTTAAAATTTTGAAATACAAAAAGTATAACAGACTCATTTGTCCCAAGGCATATTTAATGACATATTATCACAAAATGGCTAAAGGTGGTGGAAATGAGAAATTGCCATCCAAAATTTTTTTAAAAGTTTGATCGGAGTAGCTCTAGAATGGTACTCTAATTAGAAAAAGGTTATGCGTGCACTTGGAGGGAGTTAGCATGAGTATTTATAAGAAGTGTGAGCATAGGTTGGAAATTGCTCTGAATCAAGGAACTCTCTAAAACATAAGAAAGAATCCTAATAAGAGTTGCAAAGAACACATTTCTATATGGAAAAACGTAGCATCATGTGTCCAACCACCTTTTCCTAATGAGGAAATGCATGTCTATTTCGTGGATACTCTACCATCTCCATATTATGACAAATTAGTCAAAAATGTTTTCTCCTAATTTACAAACATTTTGTTTGCGTTAGAAAGAATTGAACAGGGCATAAACTTTGGAAGGATCATGGATGCTAGCTAGGTGGTATATATAGGACAAGAGAGTGATCCTATCGCTAAATGCCAAAGAGTCACAGCCAATAAAAGCTAGGACTATATAGCGTCGAGAAAGTAAGGAAATCCATTCAAACTGTGTCCTTATTCCTAACCTTTCATGACTCAATAGCCTCAGCAAGTGTATTTTCATACCTCATGGACCGTTATGCAAGCTTTTTCGATCTAAAGTTCTAAAACGCGAAAGGGCCCCAGAAGCAGTTTAACCTATTCTCAGAAAAAAGAAATAGGATAAAGATGTATCATGCCTTACCAATTTCCTACATCGAGCTCTTTCTTTTGTTCGTTCAAAATCAAATGATCCTTACTGTCTTGACAAAGCCTAAGAAACTTGCCTCCTCATAGTGGTATAATTAGAGCGCTAGATCTGAATATCATTAAAGGGTAAAAGGCCATTCCATAGAGAGCTGTATGCGTTTAAGAGCAAAGAACAAGCTCTTAGGGATGCTGACCCAACAAAATTCTAAGAGCTGACAAATGTCTCACAAGGACGATTAACCTTAGAGTCATTGACATTAGGGTTGAATGCCAAACAGGGACACTTATATCTTGACTCTAAAACTCTGTACCTTTCCTTTTAACCTTGAATTTTGGCTTGAAATAGATTTTGGTTTATGAACATTGTCCATCTTACTATAGGCCATGGCCTTTGCTAATAATAATTTCCATTATCCAAGGTAATGAGAACATTTGGAAAAATTCTCTCAAAAAGGTCTTTTACCTTCAATTACATGATTGTCCTAGATATTCAACTATAAACCTTTCGCATCTAATTGTTCCTTCTTGGATTCCTTAAAGATTAAACAAATAAGTTATACTCTTAAAAGATTTATATACCGATAGTTTAATATGTGTTAAATTGATGTTAGTAATTCCAAGATTTCCCAAATTTATTTGAATAACCTTTTACCATAACTTCCATGACAATCTTTCAAATACTTGATCTAGGAAAAATTAGAGAAAACATGAGCCAAAAAAACCTTTTTCTCTAGGTTAAAACCTTTTAAATTTGCACTCGATAAATAAGATATGAAATTTGAGAAGTACTCATGCCAATTGGATTTTTTTCTTGAGGACTCAACTAGAACCAAGGTTCTTTGGTGGCTATGAAGCTGGTAGTATTGAAAGGCATACATTAAGCCTTAAAAAAAATTAAAAAATTGAGTGCAACATCATGCTGTTAAGGTGCTCAAAATGATTCCAAAAAGAAAATTATCCTTTTTCCTAGCAAAATGCTTATTAGTTCAAATCACTTTATTTGAAATAACAAATGGCCATCGTTCTCAATCCTTTCACAAATATAAAAAATTATTCCCTTAATAGTCACCTTTAAGCTTAACGATTTATTCTTTCTTTGAACCCCAATCAAGGATCACCCTCCACACTAAAGGCAAGTGAAGCAAAGCTTTAAGATTATGAGGGCAAATCCCGTTCTAAAGTTACAAGAAGAATAAGTTAGTCAGCATAAGGATTTTGAAGGCCAACCAAAGTTCAAATTTTAAAGGGCAACACCCATTTTAAAGTTACAAGAAGAACAAGTCGACTGACACAAGGCTAATTTAAAGACCAATCAAAGTTTAAATTTTAAAGGGCAGAGCCCGTTTTAAAGTTACAAGATGAAGAATTGGTTGCCACAAGGTAAATTTTAAAGATCGATCAAAGTTAAAATTTTAATTTCCTCCAAAATGAAGGATAAAGAAAAACATGAAAAAGAAAGAAATAAAAAGAAGCACAAAATGAAAAAGAAAAAAAAAGATGAAGAAATGAAAATAAGTTTGTCTTGAAAGATATGTTGGATTGAACTCCTTCTGAAGAAAAATGATCCTCAATTCAGTTGCCCTTATACACTTGATTTAGGCCTATTTATTATTTTCTGTCTAAACCATGAACCATGGCCTATGTTATGCACCTTCAAAAGTCCATTTTTATCAAACATAGCTATTCGAGCTATTAGGCCATTCCTAGGAACCTCTCAAAAATTCATCTTTCTGGATTATTTTTGAGTTTTTAAGAAAATGATGGGGTAATCAATTAAACAAAAGAAAAAAAATAACAAATAAAGTTCTAGGGTGAAAACTCAAAAATAGGTAGTTTAGAACAAACTTAAAAGCTTTGGATCACGTAGCTACCAATAGAAAAGAAGTCTTCCATGCAAATCCAAAAACGATCCTAACCTTCTGAAAATTTCATGACGTTAGCAAAAGTTTGATTCAAATGTCCAAATGATGATTTGATTCAAGATAATCTTTCAAAACTTTCATGTCTAACCTTATGAATTAATACTTCCAAAAAGCCTTCCAAATTAACCTTTTGAGACTTGTGTCTACTAGCATTAGTTTAACACCTATCGAGCTATTGTATTTGAATTGAAAGAATGTTATAACTTGACTGTTTGCCTTTCAAGGAATCTTATAGAAGGAATATCCACCTGAATATCTTGAGAAATCTTGACCTGGTTATACTAATTTCTTTTAATCAAATTTTAACAATGCCACCTCATTTGTGCCTTTAATTCATTTCCTCATTTCATTTAACGATATCCCAAATAGTGATCATCAATCACAAGAAAGTCTTAATATCAAAAAACTAGAAAGGCATATCCTTTATCCTTGATATTGGAAAATTCATGGTTGAAATCATTCTAAAATTTTTGTAGCTTTTGATCAAAGAGATTTCTTTTGTAAGTTGGATTGAAAAGGTGTTTTCATTTTGTACCTCTTAGAATTTAGATAAATTGTGATACTTCTTATGACTTTAATGGAAAATGTGCTTCGAACAACAAATTGTTACTTTTATTCAACTGCATAAAATTCTATCCTTAAATTGATATAAATTAATTAGATATTTGATGACTTTTCAAGAAAAATCGAACAATGCTTAGATTCTTAAGGTCAAGATTGGAATAAAGATTTCATGGGGTAAAAATGAAATCACCGTTTAACGATTTAAACCTTCAATGGTGAGTCATCAATAAGAAGAGAAATTGGCAACAATGAGGCTCAAATTGATGAGACATCACCGACATGATATTTCAAATTCTATGGCCTATTCATTCGATCCTTTGAAAGGTAAACGAAGAAGGCTTTAAGTCAACTTCACTTGGTTATGAGTCAGTGGAGTGAGATGACCTCTTCATTTGATCCTATAAAAGGTAAGTAAAAAAGTCTTTAAGTCAAGTTTGTCCGAGTAAGTAGAAGGATCGACAAAGTTTTTATTTGTCAGCTTCACTTGGTTAAGAATTGATGGAGTAACATAGCCTTTTCATTCGATCTAGTGAAAGATAGGTGAAGAAAGCTTTAACTTAACTTCGTCTGATCATGTGGAATTTAGGTAGAGTTTTTATTTGTCCACATCACTTAGTTAGAAACCAGTGGAGTAAAATATCCTTTTAATTCGATTTTGTGAAAAATATGTGAAGTAGGATTTAACTCAACTTAATTCAATCATGTGAATTTTGGGCGGGGTTTTTATTTGTCAACTTCATTTGGTTAAAAACCAGTGGAGTAATATGTCCTTTCCATTCAATCCTATGAAAAATAGGTGAAGTAGGATTTAACTCAACTTCGTCTGATCATGTGAAATGTAGGCAAAGTTTTTATTTATCAGTTTCACTTGGTTAAAAATAAGTGGAGTAATATGTCCTCTTTATTCAATCTTATGAAAGGTAGGTAAAGTAGGATTTAAGTTTATCAGCTTCATTTGGTTAAAAACTGGTGGAGTAATATATCCTTTTTATTTGATCTTATGAAAGGTAGGTGAGTGGGATTTAAGTTTGTTTGCTTTATTTAGTTAAAAATTGATGGAGTAAAATGTCTTATTCATTCGATCCTGTGAAAGGTAGGTGAAGTAAGATTTAAGTCAACTTTATCCAATTAAGTAGATGATTGATGAAGTTTGTCTAAGTTCTCTTCATTTGGTAGAAAACCAGAGAAGTTAGCCATCATAAAATGAAAACCCTAAATTAACTCATACGATTTCATCTTGGTCAACCCTTTTCTACTTAGGTATCCCCTTGGTCACCTAAGTTAACTCATATGTTTTAATCTCGGTCAACCCTTTTCGACTTAGAAATTGCCTTGGTCACCTAAGTTGACTCATATGGTTTTACCCTTTTTGACTTAAAATCACCCTGGTCACCTAAGTTGACTCATATGGTTTTGTCCTTGTTAACCTTTTTTGACCTAGGTATCACCTTGGTTAACTTAAGTTGACTTTATGTTTTTGTCTCGGTTAACCCTTTTCAACTTAGGTATTACCCTAGTCACCCAAGTTGACTTATATGGTTTCATCCTGATCAATTTTTTTTTTACTTAGGTATTACCCTAGTTGCCCTAAGTTGACTCATATGGTTTTATCTCGGTCAACCATCTACGATTGAGGTATCACCTTGTTCACCCTAAGTTGACTTATATAGTTTTATCCTAATCAACACTTTTTGATTTAGGTATCGCCCTAGTCACCTAAGTTAACTTGTATGGTTTCATCCTGATTAACCCTTTTTGACTTAAGTATTACCCTGGTCACTCAAAGTTAACTTGTATAGTTTCAACTTCGTCAACATTTTTTGACTAAGGTATCACCTTAGTCATCCTTAGTTGACTCATAAAGTTTTGTCTTGGTCAACCTTTTTTGGCTTAGGTATCGCCTTAGTCACTCCAAGTTGACTCGTATGGTTTCATCTCGGTTAACCCTTTTTGACTTAGGTATTACCTTGGTCACCTAAGCTGATTAATATGGTTTTATCACTGTTAACCTTTTTTATTTAGTTATTTCCTGGTCACTTTAAATTGACTCATATGGTTTCTTTCTGATAAACCCTTTTTGACTTAGGTATCGCCTGGTCACCCCAAGTTAACTCATATGGTTTCATCTTGGTCAACCATTTTTGACTTAGATATTACCTTGGTCACCTAAGTTGACTCGTATGGTTTCATTCTAGTGAACCCTTTTTGACTTAAATATTGCTTTGGTCACCCTCAGTTAATTCATATGGTTTCATCATAGTCAAACCTTTTTGGCTTAGGTATCACCCCGATCACCCCAAGTTGACTCATTTGGTTTCATTTGTTCAACTTTTTTCAGCTTATGTATTGTCATAACACCCAAGTTGAATCATATGGTTTTATCCTGGTCAACCCTTTTTAACTTGGATATTGCCTTGGTCAGCAGCTTAAGTTGACTCCTGTGGTTCGATCCGAGTTAATCATTTTTGACATAAGTATCGCCCTGATCATCCAAGTTGACTAGTATGGTTTCATCTCGGTCAACTCTTTTTGACATAGGTTCCATCTTGGTCACCTCTATTGACTATCATGGTTCGACCTCGGTCTACCTTTTAGACATAGGTTCTGCCTTTGGTCATACTCTCATTAACTATCATGGTTCGGCCCTGGTCAACCCTTTAGGATTAGGTTTTGCCATAGTCATCATCCTAAACTAGGTTTTGCCCTTGGCAATTTAATTTCATGTTAATATTTATGTTTAATTTAATTTATTTTATCTTTTCAAAAACTTTATAGCCCGGATGAAATCATGTCTATTTGGTCTTTACCTTGCTCTGGATTCTCAACAATAGCCAAAAAAGGGTAGCTGTAGACACTTAATTTCATCTTTGCCCCTTTTTCTATAGTTTTAAATATCCAAGATTGAGAGTCAAATGATCGCCTTGGTAGAGCTAACTTCCTCCAAGCAAAATAGGCATTGCTAAGACCAATTTAGTCATACCCAAATGGACATATATGCATATGACAGAAAAAAAAATGCAATTTTGAAGGTTGTTGAGCATATATCCCAGACAAAAAGGATGAATATTTAAGAAAAAAGTTGCTTTTAACTATTTCCTTCACAAATTTAGAAATTTATTTTTGTAAATGATATTATAGTCAAATTTCATATTTTTAGAAATTGTTTTAGATTTTTCGTAAAATTTAGGGAGACGACCATGGTATATTTTTATCAATACTGTGTAAAATTTATGCTGATACTTACCTTGAAAAATAAAAAACATTCAATAAAAAATATGTATTGGCATTTAGACCATGAGGTATCAAATTATCAATTTTAGCATTTAATTTTGAATTTTTCACTATATTACAAGTGTCTTGCTCGTAATTTTTTTTGTAAAACTCACTCTAGATTTCAAGGTTTTATCTTTATTATTTCTACCAGCTAATGTTTTGAGTAATGTGTTAAATTCAATTTATTTTTATTAATTTAAACATATTTTTGAAATTTTTTCAGTTCCAAAATAAGAACTTTTCTCTCTCTAAAATTTTTTAGTAAAATTTTCCTAAGTTTATAATTTACAAAAAATTCTTCAAATACTTTCATTAAATTCCTACTAATTCAGTTTTTAAAACTCTAATTTATTTTATGAGTTTTTCATTTTTTCTAAATATTAATTTTCTTCTATAATGATTTTTATTGTAAAATTTTGTGAGTTTAGAATTTTTAATTGTGTTTTTTTATGCATAAAAGTTCTAAAAAAATCCCCTTTATAATGCTACATTTGAAATTTTTATAAGAAAAATTTATTATTTTTATTTTGGGTCAAATTTCTTTAATACACTTAAAACTTGAAAATTTTGCTAATAAGCTCATTTGTTTCACAACAAGTCCAACAAGCTTTCCAAGCCCATTTTTAATTTTTCACCATGCCCATTTCCTTCTCTACTCGCCTAATAAGCCCAATTTTGTTTATTTCCACCAAGCCTATTAACTTTACAACGAAGCCTAATTACGGCCATTTAGATTTTTTTAACAAGGCCCAATAATTTTTTCTCTCTCCAAATTTTTATTAACTCTTTTGGATTCAAAATTTTCATATGAATACTTAATTGAGCCTTTTATGTGATTAAACTCGTAATTAAATTTGTCAAGTTTTAACTTTTAATTTCTTATAATTTATTCCTTCTACTTCTATTTTTTTAATTTTTTTCATAAAAATTAGCAATTACAATTTTATTTATTCATAGATTTTTGATAATTTATGTATTTTTATTTTAATTTTAGAATTTGATAATGCAATTATATGAGAATTAATTTGATTAGGATTGAATTTATCATTAAAACTAATATTATCTAAATAATAATGCAGCCTAATATTAAGCTAGGTGATTCAACATGTTGAGTCACACAATAGAACAAAAATTCATTAGTTAAATCTTATTAAAAGAAAAAATTCTAGACAAGTTAAAAATTATCAAAAAATATAATAAATAAAAAATAAAAAGAAAAAAAATAAAAGGCCAATGCAGTCAAGGGTTTTTTCACCCTTTACCCAAACCTCCCCTTTATAAATGGGGGAGGATGATTCAAGTTGGGGGCTTTAGCATTTAAAAAAAATCACTAAAAACATAAAAAGTCCGTAAGTTTTGAAGCTTTTTAGGGTAATTTCTCTAGTAAAAATTTTAATTTTTGTTTACTTCATGCTTGATTCTTTCTTTCAGTGAGCCTTATGACTACTTGAGCTCATAGATTTTGATCCATGTTGAAAGACAAAGTATGATCTGTTGTTATGTTTGATTTTGATAGAAAAATATGTTGATTTTCATCAAGATCATTTGTTTTGGTTGATAGAAATATTGTTATTTTCTTGTATATATTTTTATATTATTTTTTTAATATTTTCATGTTGATTTATGTTGATATGTTCATTTTTTTTATGATTTTATGCATGTTTGAGCTTGAAAAAAATTAGAACATATGTTTATATTAATATTCATATGAAAAAAAATGTTTTTCATGATTTTTTAATGTTGGATTATTTTGTAATATTTGAAACTTGTGGGGACTCAAAAATAATTTTTTCAAAATTTTTAAGGTTTTAGATAGGTGTTTCCAAGCCTTGGCTAAACCTAACAAGATGATTTTATGATTTTTTGAAGTTATTTAGCGATTATAGAAAACTCAGGGACTAAATTGTAAAGATTAAAAATTTTTGTTCAAGGCCATCCATGCTTGGCCGAATGCTTTTTGTGACTTTTAATATGATTTTCATGATTTTTGTGATATGTTTGATGCTTAATTTTCACTTTAAATCATATAGCGACTAAATTGCAAAACTTGCAAAAATCTTTTATAAGACCATATAGCTTGGCCGAATCCCTTATAGACATTTA
>JAQSVH010165349.1:0-57745 GCA_029448705.1 Adansonia digitata
CGATTTCGGGCGTCGTGAAGAGGTTCATACCTTATCGTGCGTAACCAACTCCTGAACCCAAACGGCGAATCTTTGCATTATGTAGACCACAGGATCAAAGTTTTGAGTTTCGTAACTTAAAACATAGGTTTCAATAAGCACTTGATCATGCCTAGCCTAAAATGATCGATGGCGACTCCAAGCGTTGGCCGTTTTGTGATGGTTATACGAGACCAATAAGATGAGTGATTCATCTTATGGTCCCCCTCACTGTATAATAAGTCGAGAATCCGTTCATTCTCGTTCTCATCACATTGCTAAAGAATAGTCTCAGTCAAGAAGACATTTCCAAGTCAGAAAAGTATTTTAAGTCGTACGCACTCTTAGATCTGCGAGGATCCATTCCGGGGTACATTGTAACAAAAGGTATAGGCTAAGGGCATTTTAATAATTTTACATTAGAACCAAGTCCTATGTGATTACTGGGATACTTTCATGTCAAAGGTACACATTAGGAATAGGTTCATCATTTTAGATTGTTATCAAGTTTTAGGAATTTTTATAAATATTTTAATAAAATATAAATTTTTTTTTAGAAAATAAAAGCAATGCCTCTAAGTTAATATAATACGTAGAATTTCTCCTAAAATATGAGAGAAGTTTTACGGATTATTTTAATATCGATCCTTTTCAAAATGGAAATTGAGATTTTATAAATTTTGAAAAAAAATAATAAAACTTTTTGCATTCTTCTGGCCCTCCACCGGGGTGCAAAAGATATTTTTAATTTTAAAACCTTTTGTGTTCCTCTGATTTTCCTTTGGGATACAAAAAAGAATGATGAAAAGCTTTCGTGTTCCATTGGTTCTCTGATCAAACGCATATGAGATTTTGATTTTTCAAAATTTTAAAAACCCATTTTTCCTAACACGAATAATAAATTTGCATTATAAATTATTATTTCAGAAATTTATAATTAAATGTCATATGTTAAAACAGAATAAAAATTAAAATTCAAGTTAACACGTAATTAATAAGGCACCGATTTTCGAGCATCATAGAGGGTTGATCCTTACTTGTGAATGTAACTAACTCTCGAATCCTTTTATATGATCTCTAGTATGATCGCAAAACTTGGAGTTAGTATTAGAAGGTTTTGTAACCTTCCAAATACAAACTCTGATAGGTGACCTATCTCACCTAGCCCAAATAGATTGGTGGCAACTCTAAATAAATAGTCATTTCATAATGACTATTTAGGGTTAAGTCAAGTGAGCGATTCATCTCGACCACCCAATCCCCTAAAATAAAAAATGTCAATAATGATATGACCTACAGAAATAAGAGAAAATAAAATAGTGATAATTTAACAAATACAGGAGCAAAGGCCATTTAAGTTAGGCTTGGTCAGAATTCGTATCTCGGCCACATTGCGACAACTTGGCAACTCCACTGGGGACATCTAGAGAGTCAGGCCTACTATTAATTACATGTTAACTAAATTTCAATTAAGTTGGTTTCAATTAATTTTAAATCTTTTTTTTAATTTTCTTTTTTCATTATGTTAATACTTATTTTGCACTAATCTTTTTGTGTTTGCTTTTTGCCTTTTAAGGATTACGATAGTGGGTTTTATTTTTAATGATGTGTCATAAAAAGGTAAATTTATCCTTTCGCACACATTTTGCATATAATGCAGTAGTTTCCTCTGTCAGTTATGGGGAGGGCATAGTACCTAATATTTTAGGAAGGGGTGAAGTAGCTCTACTTTTTGAGGTGTTAGCCTTTGTCTGGGCCAGCGAAAAGCCTACAGGGTGTAGATTCCTACATCCACCCAAGGTGTTAGCCTTGTTATGGACATGGAAGACACACCCACTCGAATTTAACCTATTCCAACATGAATCCGTGATGGATAAGGATAACGTATCTTGCTAGTCCTTTTAGGGCTCGAGAAATTCAAGAACCTAATTAGAGGTCTGACATAAACCCAATATAGTGAACCATACTAACCTCCTAGTCAAAACTAGGCTCGATTTTAGGTGTCACCAAAATTAAGGATACATGAAGGGATAAAGTTTTTTTTCCTTTTATTTTCATATATTCATTTATTTAGATAATTTTACTATCTTGTTTGAATAATTTGTGATTTTCATTGTCTTGAAATTTTATTTGAATTCAATATTTCTTAAGAATGCTAACTCGTTTTCTCTTTTTTTCCCCTTTTTTTGGTGCATTTTTCTTTCTCATATGCATACAAAAATGTTTGCCTTAAAAAGAATCCCTACTATTTAACTTTATGGCAAAGCCAGTACGTGCAGTGATTATCCCTAAAGAATTTAAGGAGGTCCATTCTAAGTTTGAATTCAACCAAAAAAGGGACAATGATTGTGTACTGAGGATTTTATGTCAGAGTTGCCAAAGTTACACATTTAGACCTTTGCTAGGATAATTTGAAAGAGTTGGCCAAAATATGGGATCAATGGGGAATTGCAAAGTAAACCTGGCTTATCGAAAAATATGGCCATATTGCTCTCTTACTCAAAGTACACATGGATGAACAGCTAGTCAGGGCTATGATTGAGTTTTGGGATCAGTCATTTTGATGTTTTTCATTCAATCAGCATGAAATGACTCCGACTGTGGAAGAGATATCAACTATTCTCGGGTTTCGACCATTGGAGACAAGAATGTACTTTAACTAGCTTTCGTAAAATACTGAGTCAAGTCTTGGATCATGATTTCAAAGCCAACCACCATTACATAGAGCAGAAAGGGAACACTAGTTTCATTTTGTGGCAGTATCTACAAAAATATATCCAAGAGCAATATGATATTGAGAAGGCCTTGGATGCATTTGCTCTTGCTATATATAGGATAGTTTTCTTCTTGAGAGTGTTAGGACATGTGGAAGTGGTAGTAATGGATTTATTTGATTGATTGAAAAGAAACATGCACCCAGCTCTAGCAATTTTTGCTAAAATAATTCGAGAGCTTAATGCATGCCGAAAAAAAGGTCAAGGGAGTCTTTGGAAGTGATTTGTTATTATGTATATGTGCTTGAAGTCATTTCTGGGGTGAAGGGGCAAATAAAATTAAACCCTGTTTTCCATATTTTGTTCCTCCTCAGGAATTCAAAAAAAAAAAAAGAATGGCCCAAGTCTAGAACCAATAAGCAATGGGTTGAGTTGCTCAAAAGCTTGGATTCTTCTGATATAACCTAGAGGTGCCATGGTTTTCACTGAAATGCTTTGTGTATTGATGTGATAATCTACTGTATGTTCTTTTACTTGGAATATGGGGCATTGTGGGTTGTGCACCATTTTGGCTGGTGTTAACTTAGAATATTAGGGTAAGGATTATAAAAAGTCACTTCAGATAGCTGCCTCGTAATGGAGAGAAAGGTATGAGTCCGAATTAAGTGCATAGGATAGAACCACTCTAGGGTGTAATGCTTGGAGGGGGTTCAGGGTTGTAACATAATCGTTTTTTACTCAAATAGAATTATTCCTCGAGTCTCTATTCAGTCAAAACCTATCATGCCATCCAAGATCGAGTTTATTAAAGAGGAAGTTGCCAGAGAGCAAAAAAGAATAAGTGACAAAAATCATCAACTTTAAGAGAAAATGGCTTATTTATGAATGAAGATGGAAGCAATAACAAGAGAAGTTAAAAAATGGAAGATAAGTACAACCTAATAAAGAATAAGTGGGTTGAACAAAATAAGAAAATGAAACTTGTCAGGATTTTTGGGAGTTCCAATAGGATTGCCAGAGGGATGAAGGAAGAAGTGTGCAAGCTTAATAAAGAGCTGAAAGTGTGGAAGACTAAAGCTCTAGAAGGAGAAGCCAAACAAACTATTTTTGAAAAAGAAAGAAGAAAGCATGTTGATATCCATATCCAGTTAAGAAGGTCTACTAGAAAGAATAGACAACTGCTTTAGATCAAGAGCATGGAAAGGTATCCTAATTGTTAGAGGAAAGACAAAGTCTCACATAAATATTATAGAGATGGGTCTAGAATTACAACATTGAGGAGATGATATTCAAGCCTGGGAGTGAGCTTATCATAATCTAACTGCATATTGTACTGATAAACTATGGTGGGCTGAAGATGATGGCAGACGATGGGCAGCTAACTCTTTTGACCGATAATTGTATATACATAATCTTACGGAATAGATCCACTCAGCTATCATCCAAGCAAGGAAAATGGTGACAAGGATTAGAGACTTACAAATGCAAATTAATCCTATAGGATAATACGGGCATATTCTACTTCATTTTTTGGATGAGGCTCAAAGAAAATATGATCAAGTTAGGAAATTTTCTTGGTTGTAATCCTTACATGATCAGTAATAAGAATATGCAATTTGTCATAAAGTTAATGGAAAAGTTCTGAGTTTGGAATCTTTAGTTAAAGCAAATGTTCCTACAAGTGCATTATGCATTCACCATTATAATACACCATACACATATACATACATTTTCATATATTCATTAACAAATTTATAATTTAATAAAATCTGGAAATTTTTTCAAGGTTTTAAACATTGCTAATTAGGAGAGACCTACAGAACAACAACTTACTTATAGCTATTATACTAGATTTAGAGCGAGAAAGATGGTAGAGGATCAATTGGCAAGATTGGAAAGACCTGAAAAAGGCCAACATCAATCCCACGAGAATATGATCAAATGACAGGAAAAAATGCAAGCCCAAATCACTAGATTGATGGAATTACTATTAGCAAAAAAGCCAGTGTGCCTACCTAAAATAGGTTCTACTTTTGCCAGCTTATCTAGGGGGGTTCAAATTGAGACACAACAAACACTTGTAGAAGAAACTCGAACCCTAAATATGCAAACTATGCAGCAAAATGCCCTCAGAGCTACATGACTTCCAATGATTGTTATTAATCTTAATGCTCTCTCATAGGGAGTTGATACTAGAGCTGCACGACAAGAAATAATAATTCCTGCTACTATAAAAGAAGTAGAACAAAAACAACAAAAAGCAAAAATTGAAATAGAGATCGAGAAAGAAAAATTATAGCTTTTACAAAGAAGGTTGAAAGCCATGGAAAAAGATAAACTTTGCACTAGCGTAGATGTCGAGGATCTTAGTCTGGTTTCTAGCTTAATTTTTCCCTAAAAGTTTAAAATGCCTAAATTTGAAAAATAAAAGGGCACCACTTCTCCACAAGCTTACATCAAGATGTTCATTCGAAAGATGACAGGCTATTCACATAATAACGAGCTTCTTATTCACTATTTTTAGGAAAGTTTAACTAGGTCGGGGTTGAATTAGTACAATAGTTTGATTGTAGTCAAATTCAAGGCTGGTCAGATTTAGCTAATGCATTCCTACAACAGTATAAGCATATGGTAGAATGGGTTCCTAATAGGTTAACCCTCAAAAATATGGAGAAGAAACCCATCGAATCCTTTAAAGACTACGTTCAAAGTTGAAGAGATATGGCATCCCAAGTCCAGCCCTCTTAACTAAGAAAGAAACCACAATACTATTTGTAGGCACCTTATGTCCTCCCTACAATGATAAGTTGGTAAAGAATGTAATAAAAAATTTCTCTAATCTTGTTATTTCCAGAGAAATGATTGGAGTTGCCATAAAGGCAGGAAAAATTACGATAGGTGAATTCTTCCATTATGAAAAAGACTAGACCTCCCAAGAAGAAAGAGGAAATTTCATCTACCAACTATGTAAGTCAACCTTTCTGCCAAGAATCCCATTTTTTCTACTGAAATCAAATTCAACAACCCCATAATACCCTATATATGAATACACCCTAACCTTCTACCTCATTAACACTTTAAACTACCACCCCAAATCATCCTCAAAACCAAACACAGATCAATCCAAATCAACTAGCTTGAAGAAACAACTGACTTAGACCTTCTCACGAGCCCTTCTTTTATTCTTACAAAGAAATATTTGATAAGCTTTTGGAGGCTTGATTAGCGGCCCATTTTTAACAAAACCATACAAAGGTCAATTGCCTAGTTGGTACGACCCAAATGGTTACTGTGAATATCATACAATAATAGGTCATCCAATTGAAAACTGTATCGTTTTTAAAAACAAGGTCAATAGTTCTTTTAAAAGAGGAGCTTTTAAATTTGATACAGCCCCAGGACTCAAGGTAGCGGTAAATCCTTTGCCCAACCATCCTGAGCTAAGGGTTAATGCCTTAATCGTCAAAAAAGATCATAGAGAGAAAAAAGAATGTTTCACAAGTCAAAACCCTAATGGAAAAAGTTTAGGCTATTTTGACTGAAGGCAAAATCCTTGGTCAAAATCATGAATATAAAAATTGTAAATTAAACTCTGGCCTAAACATTTGCAAGTTTCATGCTGTTCAGGGGCATAGTTTACAAAACTATCAAGATTTTTTAGCTTTGATTCAATAAATGATGGATAATGGTGAGGTTAAATTTTATACAAAAATCGTTATGCATGAAGAAAAATCAGTTAATATGATAATGGTCTTCAAAACTGCCATATGGGGTTGGTCATCCATTGATCATTTATTGTAATAAACCAAAGCCCATACCTCCCAAGAATAGAATCACCCCAAAGCTTATCATTCAAACTCCCACTCCTTTCCTATATAAGGACAACAAACAAAGACCCTCGAGAAATGATGCTGGAGCAACAACTTCAAAAGCTTTAACAAGTTAAGTAGTGGTGGTTGATATTACTGAAGTTAGTCACACAACTCGAAGTGGATGCATCTACAACCCAGTAAGTAACGAAGTTGCTACTAGATCAAAAACCAAAGGGCAAACATCGAGAAGGTAGTAGTTATTAGAGATAGTCTAATGGAAATTTAAGAACTTGTAAAAGAAAAAGATGCTGCTAAATTTTTGAAATTCATAAAGCATAGTGAGTACAGCATCATGGATTAGTTAAAGCAACAACCAGTAAAAATTTCTATGTTGGCATTATTGCTCAGTTTTGAGACTCATAAAATGCTTTATTAAAAGTGCTTAATCAGGCTTATGTCCTACAAGACATTTCAGTCAACAAGTTGGATCGTTTGGTGAATAATATCATTGCTGACAATTTTATTTTCTTCAACGATGATGAGATCCCACTAGGTGGGACTACTTCTACCAAAGCTCTTCCTATAACAACTAATTGCAATAGGACTATACTTCCTAAAGTGCTTATTGACAATGGTTCAGTATTAAATGTCATGGCATGGATTACATTGTCATGATTGCCAGTAGATTGTAGTCAGCTTAGGCACAATCAAACAATGGTGAAAGCTTTTGATGGCATTAAAAGAGAGATCAAAGGAATTTATTTTGGTTCCTTTAATTATTGGCCCTTGTCCCTTTGAAGTGGAATTTCATGCATTAATTATTGCCCCTGCATACAACTGTCTCTTGGGATAACCCTGGATACACTCCACTAGTGTTGTATCATCTTCTCTTCATTAAAAAGTTAAGTTTATAGTTAATGATAAGTCAGTTAGCATATTTGGGGAGAAAGATATAATTGCCATGACTTTAACTGATGCTCCCTATGTCGAAACAAATATTGATGCAAAAGAATGCTCATTTTGAGCATTTGAGGTTGTCAATGCCACTTTCATTGCCAAGGGATCTCTTTTTCTGAAGCCTTACCTCTCTGAAATTACTCATATGGGTTTGAAGATCACAGTGGGAAAAAAGTGCCTGAGCAGGAAAAGGGCTTGGTAAACGCCAATAAGGGATAAACTGATCTATCTGAATAGTTGGCAAAAGAGATAGGTATGGGTTGGGCTATCACCTCAAAGGGAACAAAAAAAGAAATATTGAAAAAGAAGCTAAAGGGAAAAACTCGAATTAAGCTTCAGTTCTCTATACTTTTTTGAAGGAAACCTTTTACTATGGTAGAGTTATTAATCCTATTACTCAAAGAAAAGAAACAAGCGATGATAAGACAATGATCATTCCAAGTTCTGAGACTTTGCAAGTGAATGCAATTGAGTCAGATAATGAAGAGTCGAGGAACGACCATGGAATTCGTCTTTGCCCTCCTGGATATGTCTAGACAAATTGGACTATCACTAAAAAAAATATAGTATCTAGGCTTAATCCAAAGTAATCTTAAAAACTCATCTAATTTGGTTTGCCCAAAACATACAAGAATCTTTTTGTAAAGGGCCTAAAATGTTATATCATTATCTTTAGAAACGAAATGCATAAACCTTTGGTGTATATATTCAATCTCTTTCACATCCATACTCTTTTTCTCTTTCATATACATATATGAATAATCCTGTATTTTCTTGTTTTCCCATTTTTGCTTTGTCTACTTTTACAAATCTTTAGATCAAAAAAAGTGAATAATCTCTTTCAAGATTCAAAAGTTGATTTTCATCAATCCATCTATTCGAATGAGGATGATCTCTAAAAAGATTTCAGTGATCGCACTTTGTCATCTAATTTGTTGAAATTAATGAACATGAGGATAGGTAAATAATGCCTCATGAAAAGCCCACGAAGGTTATGAACTTAGGGGTTGAGGATGACAGAAAAAAGTCAAAATTAGAACTATTATCATATTTTCCACTAAAGTAGAATTGATAAATCTATTTCAGGAATTCCATGGTGTCTTCACATAATCATATCAAGATATGCCAAGCTTAGACCCAAAAATAGTGTTTCATAAGCTTTCTTTAAAACCAGAATGTAAGCTGGTTCAACAAAAATTGAAGAGGATGAAGCTTGAAATGCTATTAAAAATTAAAGAAGAGGTGAAGAAACAATTAAGTGGAAAAGTATCCAGAATGGGTTGCTAATATTATCTTGGTCTCTAAGAAAGATGGGAAAGTTAGAATGTGTGTGGACTACTGGGATATAAATGGTGTAAGCCTAAAGGATAACTTTTCTCTCCCTCATATTGACACGATAGTTGATAATACTGCAAAGAATTGTCTGTTTTCTTTTATGGATGGATTTTTTGGTTATAATCAAATTAAAATGGCATTGAAAACATGGAAAAGACAACTTTTATCACCGTTTAAGGCACCTTTTGTTATAAACTGATGCCATTTGGGCTAAAGAATGCATGGGAGACTTATCAAAGGGTGATGGTTACTTTATTTCACGATATGATGCATAAAGAAATTAAAGTATATGTTAATGACATGATTGCCAAGTTTCCCCGGGAAGAGAGGCATGTCACAAATCTACAAAAATTATTTGAAAGACTTAGAAAATATCAATTTAAGTTCAACCCGATAAAATGTACTTTTAGGGTAAGATTAGGAAAGCTGTTGGGTTTTATCGTAAATGAAAAGGGGATTGAAGTTGATCCTGATAAGATTAGAGCCATTTAAAAATTACTACTTTCAGGCCCACCAAAAAAAATAAGAAATTTCCTCCAAAGATTGAATTACATTGCCCGAGTCATTTCCCAACTCACGGATAAATGTGATCTAATCTTTCAGCTTTTCTAAAAACACAACCCGAGAGAATGGGATGAAGAATGCTAAATGGCATTTGAAAAGGTCAAACAATATTTTTCAAAACCTTTAGTCCTCATACCACCAATCTTAGGGCATCCCCTCATACTATACCTTTCCGTATTTGAGTGGTTAATAGGATATGTGTTAGGGCAACATGACGAGACCAGAAAGAAAGAAAAGGTAATTTATTACCTTAGTAAGAAGTTTTTGGAATATGAGGTAAATTATTCTCAAATAGAGAAAATATGTTGTGCCCTAGTTTGGATTACAAAGAGACTCAGGTTATACATGCTATATCATAGTACTTGATTAATCACAAAGATGATCCAATCAAGTATCTATTTGAAACCCTAGCATTGTCTGGAAGAAAAACAAGATGGCAAGTTTTATTATTAGAATATGATATAGTCTATGTGAGCAAAAAAGCAGTTAAAGGAAACGCTATTACCAAATTTTTAGCAAGCCATGCCCTGAATGATTACTAGTCATTAGATTTTGATTTTTTTGATGAAAATTTGATGAATGTTTCTATTGAAGAAGAAGGGGATCAAACTAAAAAACTAGAATGGAAAATGTATTTTGATTGGTCCTCAAATGCTTTGGGACATAAGATTGGAGTAATTCTCATATCCCCTCAAAAAGATTATTATCTTTTTACCACCGAGTTAGATTTTGATTGCACAAACAATGTGGTAGAATATGATGCATATGTCATGGGCCTTTGTGTGGCTATTGAAAAAAAATGTTCAAGTATTAAAAGTTTACAGCGATTCAGCCCTGGTGATTTATCAACTATGTGGGGAGTAGGAAACTTGCGATTCAAGGTTGGCATAATATAAGAAGTGGATTCTTGAATTATTATAGGAGTTTGAGAAGGTGGATTTTATTCATTTGCCTCGAGATAAAAATCAAATGGCAGATGCTCTTGCCACCCTTGCCTTGATATTTAAGGTGAATAAGAAAGAAAAAATAATCTCCATTCAGATGAGCCTGTATGAATTTCCTTCACATTGTCATAATGTTGAAGCTGAATCAGATGGCCATCCATGGTATTATGATATTAAAAGGTATCTCAAGAATTAAGAATATCTGAATAATACCTCTAAGAATGATAAAAGAAAACCTTAAGAAGGTTAGCAATGAGCTTTATTATGGACGGCGAGATCCTTTACAAGAAACGCTATGATCAAAAATTGTTAAAATGCGTGGATGCTCCTAAAGCATTAAAAATTTTGGAAGAAGTACATGAAGGAGTTTGTGGAATTCACACTAATGGGCATTAAAATGGCAAGATAAATTATGAGATTGAGCTACTTCTAGATGACTATGGAAGGAGATTGCATTAAGTATGCTAGAAAATGCCATAAATGCCAAATTTATGCAAACAAGATTCATGCTCCGCCTTTATCGCTACACGTCTTAACTGCTACATGGCCCTTCTCTATGTGGGGCATGGATGTTATTAGGCTAATTACCCCTATAGCTCTAATCATCATCTTTTTTATTTTAATGGCTATAGACTATTTCACTAAATGGGTTAAAGCTACTTCTTATGCAAATGTGATGAGGTCGACAGTGATCGAATTCCTAAGGACAAATATTATTTATTGTTTTGGAATACCCGAGAGAATCATAACTGACAATGCTTTCAACTTGAATAAAAAATTAATGACAGAGGTCTGTACCCAACTTAAGATCTCTCATCATAATTCAATAACATATCATCCGATGATAAACATCATAATGAAAGTAGCCAATAAAAATATTAAGAGGATGTGGGAAAAATGGCGGAGACGTATAGAGATTGGCATGAAAAACTCTTTTTTGAGCTTCTAGCATATCAAACTTCAGTTCGGACCTCTATCGGGGCAACACCTTGCTCGTTGGTATGTGGCACAGAAGCCATTTTAACAATTGAAGTTAAAATCCCCTCGCTCCGGGTGTTGGTGGAGACTAAATTGGAAGAAGCTGATGGGTCCAAGATTATTAGGAACAGTTAAACTTTATTGAAGAAAAGAGGTCGCAAACAATCCAGCATAGGCAAATATATCAGAAGAGAATAATGAGAGCCCGTGATAAAAAACTCCACCCAAGGCAATTTCGCAAAGGGAGTTAGTATTAAAAAAGACCCTTCTAAGCAAAAAAGATTCACATGAAAAATGAGCTCTAAATTGGGAAGGTCTCTATATGGTTCAAAAAACATTTTTCGGTGGAGAAATGGATGGACACACTCAATCCAATCTCGTTAATGCTGATAATGTAAAAAAGTATTGTGCTTAAAAACGCAATTTCAAAAAAATAAAAAAGCAAAAAAAAAAAGAGAAAAAGAAAAAGCAAGAAGAAAGAAAAAAAATAAAGATGTTAAAAGGGGAGGCCTCAAGTTGAAAACCCGAAAAGGGTAGCTTATGGGTAAAAGGATATGTGAAGTGAAATTCATTAAAAGCTAAAACTAAAAAAAAGGCACTGTGTAATTAACGACATCTTTAAAAAGATTAATCCATATAAGAGTAGTGTTCTGTTCAAGAAACACTTTTGAAGAATTGAATAAGAGATTCCAACTACCTAAATAAGACCTAATTTTATTCTATACATTGAAAATACTCTTATTGTGTTTCCTTCCTCTCTTGGAATATAACTACACTTTTTTGTTCATACCTTTGTTACTCTTTTATTCATATTCTTATCATCTCATTTTTACCCTTGATAATTTCACCTTTGTCATACTTTTATTATGTGCTATAGATTTTTGAAAAACGATAGTTGACATTTTACAAAAAAAAAAATAACAAAGAGATTTCTTTACATTACTTTGGATTAAGTTTAAACATTATTGGGATTTTAGTTACTGTTTCAATTCTTTGGGTACTCTAGGAGGGTTAAAATCAATTGATAACATGGTTGAGTATCATCAAATAAAAAGAAATTTGGATGTCAAGATTAAAGGATATTTCGGATAAGAGGAAAATAAATTCAGCACAAGGAGCTCTAAATGCAGGCATCATCAGCCTTATTCACCCCATTCAATCACAGAGAGCTCTAGACCCGAGCATCATTAGCCTTGTTTCCTTCACTCAAAGAAAAACATCTTCATAAAAAATTTTGAAAATGCCTTCAACCCTAAGTATCAGAGTAGGTTCATTTTGCTTACATTATCTCCTGTAGATACCTTCAAATTAAGGTTTAGGCTGACTCTTTTGCCAAAAAAATAAACAAAATAAAATATAATATTTACAACATTTTCTAAAAATGCTTTCGACTTCAAGAAAAAGCACACATTCAAAACAAGAAGACATTTTAAGAATAGTTTCTACATTATGCATGCATTCGTATTTAATAACTTGTAGGAAGAGTTAAACGTGATGCAGAAAAAGAATGATAGTCATGCTTATTCCCTCGAAGTCGAAAGGTAAATCCCTCATCTTTTCAAATTGACAAAGCATCAAATGTTATCCCAAACCTCTTTATATGTTGACTTGAAGGTTTTATCCTAATTAACCTATACCTCTGTTGACTTGTAGCTTTTGTCTGAGTCAGCCCTTACCTTTGTAGACTTTGCGATTTCATCCCAATCAACTTGTACCTTTATTGACTTGTAGGTTTCATCCCAGTCAACCCTTACCTTTGTTGACTATCGATTTTATCCCAGTCAATCCTATTCATTGGTTGACTTGAAGGTTTCATCTCAGTCAACCTCTATCTTTGTTGACTTATCAGTTTTATCTCAGTCAACTCTCATCATTTGTTGACTTATCGATTTTATCCCAATTAACCCCTTTGCATTTGTTGACTTATGGATTTCATCCCGTTCAACCCTTTTCATTTGTTGACTTATTGGTTTTGTCCCTATCAACTTTTTTCATTTATTGATGTGTAGATTTTGCCCTAGTCAACCCTTCTCATCTGTTGACTTGTTGGTTTTGTCTCAGTCAACCTTTTATTTTTGCTGACTCATAGATTTTATCTCAGTCAACTTTATCTTTGTTGACTAGTAGGTTTTGCCTCGGTCAACCCCTTACCTCTATTGATTTGTATATTTTCATCCCAATTAACTTTTTTTGTTTGTCGACCAGTAAGTTACCTGTGACTTAGGTCTTACTCTGGTCGCCGTTTAATTTAAGATTTCTTCTTAGGGCTAATTATCTTTTATTTTCATTTTGAATTTAGTTTATTTTTCAAAGCTTAACGACCTAAATGAAATTACATCTATTTGGTCTTTGTCGTGTTCCTAATTCTTAGCAACAGTCAAAGAGGGATAGCTGTAGACACCAAATTTCGTAAAGGTTTCTTTTTTAATAATCCTGAATATCCGAGATAGAGAACTTAACAACCATCCTTATTGGGAGCGATATTTTTTCAAATCAACAAGACATTTTCAAGACCTTTTTAGTCATATTTTGGATAGCCATAAGTTTTCTTGACAGAAAAATTCATATTTTGATCTCTAATTTCGAATGTACAAGAGAAATATTTAAGAAAAAATTATTTTTAATATTTATTTGTCAAAATTTTAAAAATTTATTTTTTCAGATATCATCATGGTCAAATTTCTCATTTTTAGAAAATTTTCAAGAATTTTTTTGTTAAAATTGGGAAGTTCATTGTCATATATTTTTACCGATAATGTAGTATTTATATCAATATGCACTCCAAAAAAAATAAAAATATTCAAGAAAAAATTCATATTGATAGTTTATACCAAAAAGTGTCAAGTTATCCATTTTTATAATTAATTTTGAATTTTTTACAATACATCAAGTATTATACTTGGAAAATTTTTCCTGGTAAAATGATTTTAAATTTCAAATTTTTATCTTTACCATTTTGTAAAACAATATTTTGGGAATATGTTTTATTCAATTCATTTTATATAAATTTTAAAGTATTCTTTTAAGTTTCTCAATTTCAAAATATGAGCTTTTCTTTATTTGTAAAATTTTCAGTAGAATTCTTGAGTTTTAAACTTCAAAATTCTTTAAGTATTTCCATTTAACCACCATCAAATTAGTTTTGCAAAATTTATTTTATCTTATGAGTCTAGCATTTTATTGTTATTTTTGTTGTTATCAAGATACGGAGTTTTCTGCTCCGTAAATTTTTTTGGAAGGAATTTTTTGAGTTTAAGATTTTAAAATTCATTAAATATTTTCATTAAAATTATATTAAATCAGTTTTTAAAAATTAATTTATTTTTTGAGTTTTGAATTTTTTTCAACTAACAATTTTTTTCTTAAAGGTTTTCTAGTAAAATTTTACGAGTTTTGGATTTTAATTGCTTTTTCCTTCCACATAAGAATTCTCAAAAATTTTCTTGTATAATTAAATGCTTGAAATTTTTATAACAAAATTTTATTAATTTTGTTTTGTGTAAAATCTCCCTAATGGACATAAAACTTTCAAATTTTATAAATAGGCTAAATTAGCCCAAAAATTTTAATAAGCCCAATGGCCTTACCAAGCCCATTTTCTAAATTTTTCACCAGGCCCATTTCATTCTCTAAAAGGCTACCAAACCCATCTTAGTATCTAATATTCTAACAAAGGCCACTAATTTTTTTCTAATTTTATATTAATTATTAAATTTTTTTTATGAAATTTTGATTAAAATTTTCATATGATTAAATTCTTAATTGGATTTATCATGTGAATTTATTTAGTTATTTTTTGAACTTTAATTTGTTATTATTTTTTATAGAACTTTCAATTAAGATTTTCTTGCAATTTGATTAGATTAATTTCTTTACTTCCAATAGATTTTTTATTCTTGTAAATTTATAATTTTATTTTGCTTTTCCATAATTTATTCTAATTTGCTAATTTAGTTACTTGAAATCTAGTTTGATTGGAATTAAATTCTTTTCCAATTGATTTAGTTTCATTCCGACTAATTCCATCAAGTTAACCAAAATGACACATGATCGTCATTCTACCTAAAATAGTATAATCATGACAATAAAGATGGTGGCTTGTAAGAAGATGACAAGGGTATGGGCTTATGATACAACATTTATTATTTTCTCAACCTAGCAAGTAAACTTAACATCAAACAAATCAAAAAAATATGAAAAAAAAAAGAATGAAATTCAGCCAAGGAGCATTCTCACCCTTCTTGGCAATCATGCTCCCCTCTAAATAGGGGAGGATGTTTTCTTCAAATTTTTTGGAGTTTTGGAGAGAAAAAAAAGAAAAGAAAAGGAAAATAAAATACTAAAAAAATTCAAAGCATTGTTAAGGTATAATCTCCATTAAAATCTTTGAAGTTTTATTTATTTCATGCATTTTTCTTCTCTTTGGTGAGCAAAAAATATGCTTAAGTTCATGGATTTTTTATCCATGTTGAAAGACTAAGCATAATGGCCATGAACTAATTTTCTTAATTTTATTTTATTTTTTTTCTTTTTAGCAAATTATTTTTCTTCACAAATCATGTTTATGTTGATATGGTGTTGGTTTTGGTGTTCTGTTTGTCATATCTATGTTCATATATATATATATATTATTTCTTTTAGTGTTTTCTTGTTAATATGGTGAAATCACATATTTATATACTTATTTTTGTGACTTTATCATATAATGGTGCTATTTTGTGTTAAATAAAATATGAATATGTGATTATTGAGAAAAAATTTGATTTGGAGATTGTTTAGGTGTTGGTCAGAATTCATGATTGTATGTTTTTTTGTAGTTATTTCATAAATATAGAAAGTTTAGGGGCTAATTTGTAAAAAAAATAAAAAATAAAATATTTTTGAACCTATTTGCTTGGCCAAAGCACACGCACACTCTTAGGAATGTATTTTATACATTCATTAAGTTACAATACATTTTTTTAGTTTTGGAGTCTTTTTGTAATTTTATGAAGTTTAGAGATTTTTGTGTAAATATTAAAAAATTTATTCTATTGCTTATGATTTTCTATGTGATTTTTGTGGTTATTTTGATTTATTTGAAGCTTAATTTTACATTTTAATCGTGTAGGGTCCAATTTACAATTTTAGGAAAGTTTAGGGATTAGTTTGCAAATAATAGAAAGCTTTTGTTTTATGGTCAAAGGATTTGACTGGAAGCTTCATGGATAACTTGGAAACTAATTTTGGGTATTTCATATCATGCTTTAAGTATTTTTCACACTTTTTGGGGCATTTTGCAAGATCACAAAGTTGAGGGGCTAGTTTGCAAATATTAAAAAATTTTGTTTTTTGGTCAAAGGTGATTGACCGAACCTTCATATGGATGTTCTACATGATTTACATGTTGATTTTTACCTCATTAACCATATTTTCTGATGATTTAGATTGTTTTTTCTACTTAGGTACCTAAGTGTAAAATCGAAAAAGTTTAGGGACCCTTAGAGAAATCTAGCATTTTTAGGACACAATGTTTATCTTTAGCATGAAATCATCCACTTAGATTATTTTAAATACTTTTAGCATTACATTGGTCCTCCGGTGAGGTGCTAAAAATATTAAAACCTTTCGTATTCTTTTGGTTCTCTATTAGGATACAAATGCAATTTTTGAAAATTTAGGGACTTAATGGTATTTTTGCACGTTAGGTTATTTTAAAATTTAAATTTCTCATTTAGGGCGTTTTGGGTCAAAAAAAATCTTTTTTAGCATTTTAAACCAATTTAAGACTAATATTTAATTTCAAAAATTTAGGGATCCATTAGCAATTTTTTTTACTTTAAGCCATTTTTGTAATCTAAATTACTCATTTAGAGTAAAAATCATTATTACTTATCTTTTCATGTCCTTTAGTGTTGTTAGGATACTTTCACATCGAAGGTACACCCCAAAGGCATATTGGTAATTTCGTTTGAACAGAGTCTTAGGTAGTCATTGGGATGCTTCTATGCCAAAGATGCACATTTAGGGTAGGTTCATCTTTTTGTGATAGTTTTCGAGTCTTTTAGGGTTGGCATGATACTTTCATGTCAAAAATATACCTTAAGGGTATTTTGGTAATTTCTCTTGAGTAAAGTCCTAGGTAGTCATCGGGATGCTTTTAGGCCAAAGATGTACATTTAGGAGAGGTTCATCTTTTTATAATCCTTTTCATATTCTTTAGGATCACCGGGATACTTTTATGTTAGAGGTATAACCTAAGGGCATTTAGTAATTTTACATTAGAACCAAATCTTATTTGATTACTAGGATACTTTCATATCAAAGGTACACACTAAGAATAGGTTCATCATTTTAGATTGTTATCGAGTTTTAAGAAGTTTTATAAATATTTTCAATGAAATATAAAATTTTCTTTTTAAAAAATTAAGGCAATGTCTCTAAGTTAAAATAATACATAGAATTTCTCCCAAAATATGAGAGAGGTTCTATGGATTATTTTAATATCAAGATATCCTTTTCAAAATGGAAATTGAGATTTTATAAATTTAACAAAAATAATAAAACCTTTCGCATTCCGATGGCCTTCCATCGGGGTGCAAAAGATATTTTTAATTTTAAAACTTTTTATGCTCCTCTGGTTTTTCGTTAGGATACAAAAAAGAATGATAAAATGCTTTCGTGTTCCATTGGTTCTCCAATCGAATGCATTTGATTTTTTAAAATTTTAAAAACCTGGTTTTTCTAACACGAATAATAAATTTGCATTATAAATTATTATTTTGGGAATTTATAATTAAATGCCATATGTTGAAACCGAATAAAAATTTTAACTCGAGTTAATACGTAATTAATAAGGTACTGATTTTCATGCATCACGAAAGGGTTGATCGTTACTTGTGATTGTAATTGACTCCTAAACCTTTTATACGATCTCTGGTATGATCACGGACCTCAAAGTTAGTATTCTAGGGTTTTGTAACCCTCAAAATACAAACTCCAATAGGTGACCAATATCACCTAGTCTAAATAGATTAGTGGCGACTCTAAATAAATAGTCATTTCGTAATGACTATTTAGGGTTAAGTCGAGTGAACAATTCATCTCGATCACCTAGTCCCCAAAAATAAAAAATGTCGATAATGATATGGCCTATAAAAATAAGATAATATAAAATAGTGATAAATTTAATAAATATAGGAGCAAAGGCCATTTAAGTTAGGCTTGTTCAGGATTCGTTTCCGGGCCACGTTGCGACAGGAATCATAGCTTCCCTAAAGAGTTAAGGTTATCTTCTTAAAAGGCATTTTTTGGTATAATGAAAATGGATGAGGCCTTTGCATGTCAAATGATAAATTGTTCACATATGCTGGACAATCATTTTCACATGGAGAGTATAATGGAATTAAGATAAAGAGATCAAGTAGGTAAAATAGACTTTTATGAAATTAATAAAATAATTATTTTAATTAAAATTAAAATTAGGATTACTTTGTTATCTAATATAAATAAGAGACTTATGCCTAGAGTTTTGTTTTAGACTTGGCGCCAAATTTGGAGGTTTCTAATCACAATCTCTCACAATTCTAAACCTGGTGGCATAAGATGGTCATTAAGGAAAATCAAGCTATACAAATCCGAAGTTGATCGAGATAAAGAGTGCTCGCACACTCTACCATTCAGGAATTGGAGAATAATAGAAAAAGCTAGTTAGTTGAAGATTTCACAAGGATCTAGGAATCCTTAAGCAGCATCTTCAAATCTGCACCTCAAGTAACTGATTAAGATAGTTTTATTGTATATAACAACATGATTCAATACGATCAGATTAAAAAATTTTAAAATTTAGCTGCATATTTGATTAGTTTTTCCTACAACTACTTCAGGATTTTAGAATATATGTATGATCACAGCACTTGTATTGATACATTGATTTTAAAAACTTATATAAAATTTTTTCTTGGCTTTAAAATGATTTTAACTTATCTGAAAAATATTTTTAACTATTAATGTGCATTTGGAACACCATTTTTGAGAAATCAAGAAGTTAAAATCAATATAGTGATTTTCAAAATATTTGCAAATTAATTCAAGGAAAATTGCTAAGTCCAAAAATATTTTAAGCACAATCTAATTAAGTTTAAATTATTGTTATATTAAAATAGAAATCAATTCAAAGCTAATAAAGCTAACAATATAAAACTAACAGTAATTAAATAAGATAGTATTCAAAATATATAAAATTTTAATATTAAGGCCATAGATTTTAAACAGGAATCGAATTAATAAATTAAAATAGATTAATAATCTTGTTATATTTATTTATATTTAAGATTAATATTTTAAAAAAAATAAAATTATACTTATTTTAAGTTCAAGTTATTTCAGACAATTTTGAGTTCAAGTTATTTCAGATTTGAATTATTTCAAATTCAAATAATTTTAAATTTAAATCATTTTGAGTTTGGGTTAGATGGGTTCAATTTTTTTTAATTTTTATAATTAAATCGAATTAAGTCAAATTTGGATTTAAACTTTACATTACGTGAGTTGATTTTTTTAAGTTTAGAATTCACAGGTCTACTTGATGGTTGGAGAAATGTAACTTTAAGATGCACTAAAAAAAAATCCTAGTAGGAAGAGAGTTGGTTGTTAGTACTAGTGAGAATATAGTTTCTTTTTTCTTTTTCTTTTGAAATACAGTTGCTTATGTCAGTTCGATGCCATCGGACCAATATAACGAACAAATTAAAAAATAATTATCTAAAAGAAAATAAATTATAAAATGTATCAAGTTAATTTTAAGTATTGATATCAATGAATTTAAAATCTACATATGCTCCATGCTATGTTATAAATAATATGTGCTTAATATGATTATTATTTATAAATAGAATTCAATATATATGATTTATTAGTGATCTTTTTTATTATAATTTTATCTTTAACCTTAGAATCATGGAAGATACTATAAAATGCTGACGGTAAAATCTGTCGTGTGATAACTAGGGAATTGCGGTGTTTGTATTCTGAAAGTTGGAATTCACTTCAAAGATCAAATCAGTAAGATAATGAAAAATAGAAGGGTATTATTATTATTATTATTATTATTATTGTTCACTAACATAATTAATGATTGTGTCTTACTCTAATATATGTAGACAAAAATATAGGCATCAGCCAATGAACAACTGAACTCTGGCTGAGTGTAAGCTTATAGCGGACTGAAACAAACAACAGAAAAAAAAATTAAAAGTAACTAAGAAGATGTAGCTGCAAGCTCCATGACCCTCCGGAAAGTTGATTCATTGCAAGGCAACACAATGCTATTCTGTCCTACGAACCCAAATTCTTCGGCAGCTTTCTTTAACAGTTGCTGAAACGGAGGACTTCTCAAGTAAGACAACGGCACCACAAATCTCCTCTTTTCCACCTCTCCGTCTCCCTCTCCCACATAAACAACGAAGTGCCCCTTGGGAGCTCTTCCCCTTTCGTTGTAGTTTTCTTCCTTTTTCATTCTTAGCTCAAAATCTGTTTTAACTGTACAGAATAGATCAGACAGCAGTGTGGACAAAGTTTTCTTGTGCCTTCATTTTGGGTATCATCAACCTTGTCTATATATATAGACAGAGGGGTTGATGATTGCAAATGTCCTTTTCAACAATGAATAAACAGTAGCTAAACCCAAATTATTGGCAACGGGGGTTTCAAATTTGGAAAAACCCTTCCCCATTGGTTAATTAGGTTATCTTTGGGATTTAAATTATGATTATTGATGTGTTTTTAGTTGTATCGTGTCTATAGTAGTTATGAACCATATGCTGTTATAGAATTAAAATAAATATTAACTGTGAATATTGATGGTTAAAAAAATTTAAATTACTTAGCAATAACTGTAGCATCATGTTACTGTTATTGATTAAATTCTTAAGCTTTTGGTTAAAATCAATATTGTAAATTAAAACCAACGTATTGATAGAATTCAATAAAACGATGAATACTAGATAAAAATTAATTGAAAACAGCACCTAGGCAGAAAGGTTCGTAAATATTATTGGACACCTGAACATTTTGTCATGATTTTCAATATATTTTTAATTTAAGTATGAAAACTATTCAAATTATTTGAAATTCTTTCAATTTTATTGGTCTTGATTTTTATATTTAATTATTTATTTTTAATAAAGAACCTTATATACCATCTTGATCTAAATAATTACGAGATTTACCTAAGCCTTGCTCGTTAGCAAGTTTTTTAAGTGATGAGGTTTGATGAACAAGTTGTTCCCAAAGATAACAATTGACAAGGCTCTGTGAAGGAGGGGGAAGTTGGGTGCATAGCAAATGGGGTAGTTACAAGTTAGTACACTGATCCACCACAAGACAGGAAGTGTATACTTTGGAACAAGAATCGGAATAAACTACAGATGATTAGAATATAATAATTATAAGAATTCACATCTTAATTTGTTCCCATATTGTATCATATCATGTATTAACCAATATATACATAAAAATTAGCCACCATGAGAATAATACATTATACTGTAAGTGATCAAATTATATAATTTGTACATATGACACCTCCCTGTACTGCCTATTCTTAGTTAGCTAGTTTCCATGAAATTGATGGATGATCATGCTCTACTGCTTCTTCATTTGTACTTCTGTTGTTGGCGATTATTTCCTTACACCCAATGATCATTTATATATATATATATATGTGTGTGTGTGAGAGAGAGAGAGAAAAGATCTACTTATATTATTAAAAAATTAAATTAATTTTATATACTTACATAATTTTTTATATAATTTATATTTTAATAAATCAATTGTTGAATTTAACTGTACGTATAAAAGATAAGTAAAAATATCTTCAGGTTTTATTTGAATTTAATTTTTTTTACAGACATCTTTGAGGGCTTTATTCCTTCGTCACATCACCAAACAAACCCTTGTGGGCCATTCAACAATCACTCCATGCTTAACTAACATCACATTTGAATTAATATTTGAACAATTTTCCTTCCCTCGGTAAAATATCCAAGTAAACCATGTTCGTTTGCAATTGCATATGGCTAGCAACTCGTACATATTTGCTTCTAGGAGCTAGCTAGCAACTGCTCAGCTCGGTGGCCAACATAACATGTGGAAGCTTCTTTGGTACACTGCTTGACAAGCAAAGTTTCACACTGTGGGCAGAAAGGAGGCATGCGAATTGAGTGAATCACAAACTCTTCCTTTTAAAAAGCAACTGCCTAGCATACCCATATATGCATATACATATAACATCTAGCCCTGAGCCTCTTTCTATGTATGTAACTTAAAGCTATACTATGTATATCTATAGAGAATTCCAAGTGAAGGTTGAAATGCAATGTATCTAATTTGCAGTCAAAACTAAATAAGGGGTGATGCACCAAGTCATTTAAAAGTACTAGTTCACGTGCTTATGAACCTGCATGCCAACAAAATTAATTTGCCTAACATGACTGCTCGAACATATACATATGCACGGCACCATGCGTAGCATACATATACCATTGTAACTACACATGCTGACACAAGTCTGGCCTATCCACTATTGAAAATTATTCCATGTTTAAAACCTGCCTTTACTGAAGAAGGTTTTTCGATCCTAGCTGGCTATATAGGTGATATTTTGTGATAAGGCATTTAGATTTGAGAGTGTGAGGAAAGCAGGATTTCTTACACATATGAAATTCATGCCCAAATTTATAACCAATGAATCCAACAAATTACTAAAACAAACATGCCCATGCGCAACAATATGTATAAATTTTGAGAAAACTATATTTCTGAATGTGTTTCACAGTGGAGTGGGTCTCCACACTTCCCCTATAAACTAAAGGATGCAAGGCGGTAATGTTTTAAGATACGGATAAAAACACTTCAAAGAACCAAAATTCAATGTATAAATAAATGAATGACAAGTTTTTTCCCCCTTAGGAATTCATAACCAACACCAATTCAGATTATTCAACTCCCTTTTTTCACTAAGGCTCCCTTAATTTTTCTGAAAATCAGCTTTCAAAATATAAATTTGATAATATTGATATTTTTTTATAAAAAAATTAAAGATTTGTTAATATTTAGATGGCTTAAAGATTTTTTTTTCTTCGGGAAAAATTGGCTTCTTTTTTCAAAATAATAATATTGACCTAACTATTAAAATATATTTTTAAATTTATTTATAGTAATATTTTGTAAAATAGTACTATTATTAAACTATTGAAATAATAATATTCTATATTATTAAAAATGTTATTTATATTAATATAAAATATTAAAAATATAATTATTTTTATTAAAAAAATTTAAGAATTATAATTTTGAAATACTAACATTCTATATTGAAATTATTTATTATTAATTCTAAAAATTAATATTTAATTATATTTATTATGAAATTATACTATAAAAATAAAATACTTTTTTAATATAATATTATTTTAGGTTGGGTCCAGAAGGGCTCAGGCCTTAAAATTATGTATAATGTCCTACGTGAGTCTGACTAAGCTTATCGACTTCACGTGTACAACATATAAAAGTTATTGCCTCTTTTAAAATGAGAAGATAATTTTCATTGATGGTAAATTTATTTTATTTAATTAGTCAATTTTTTATTAAAAAAATAAAAAATGTAAAATTATTTTTCAAAGCAATTTTTATAAAACAAACGGAGTCTAACTGTTCTTTATTGTGGCCCCCTTTTTTATTTTTCAAAACAAACTCCATAAAATTCGTTTTAATGTTGTAGGGCTATAATTAATTAATTAAGCTAATTAAAACATGCCGTCAAAGATAGAACGTAGAAGTGTATAACTGGTGGGCTACCTGTCCAATCTTGAATCTTGCCGCACCTTAGGGGCGGTGAGATCCGAAGACATTATTAGGAAAAAAATTAACGTAGCAGCCTCATATTAATATTGCTGCATTAGTCGGTATGTATGAATTTTGACGAAAATCAAAATAGTTTTAGTATTATAACATTTCAATTTTTATATAAATCTATCTTGATAGCACCGTCTTATATAGGTTTATACTAGTCAATACTAGTATGTCTCGATTTATATTGGTTAATTTAAAATTTTAATTTTTAAATTTTTTTAAATTCACTTATTAGATTTTTTAAGTCAATTTATGATGTATTGCAATATCATTTTTTTCTTAAGTTGACCTTAACTCATCCATTCTAAATCTGACCCAATTTCATTGAATAAGAAAAAAAATCAATAACCCAAACCAGGTCGATAAAAAACTAGAATTAACCCAAATTATTTTAAATGATTTTAACCAAAACAATCTCTTAGTACTAATTCCAGATGATTCAAAATTAAATTAAATATAATTTTATTTTTGAAAAGCACTAATCAATTAAATATAATAAGTATAACATAACTATTAATGTATTATAATTTAATAACTTCGAAATTATCTTTTAAAATTTGAATTTATTTTTCTTAATAATGATTAAAAAGAATAAAAGAATTTATTTATATTATTACAGTTGAAGTCAATTTATATGTTGATGCATCATAATTTTTTTATTAGTTTTTCTCTTTTCAGTCCAATAAATTAATATAAATAATTAATAACTTTGAAGTTAAAAACAAATTCGTAAATTAGAAACAATAAATAATCCGATGAAGCTGGTTATAACACCTTTTACCATTTAGGAATTGACTTTTTAATTTACTAATTTTTTTAATTTATTTTTCATATGGTCTAATGATATTTATTTTTTAGAGAAATTACTTTTATGATACTGAAAATCAAATTAAATTGGAAGTATCGAGTGAAACCTTTTTCTTTTATTTTGTTTTTAAAGAATAATACATTAAATTAAAATTAAAATTAAAAAAGATGTATAGTTTTTATCAAATAAAAAATGAGTTGTTTTGGAAAGTTACTATTTCAAGTAAGAAAATGGGCAGTCCTTTTAAATAAAAAGAAAATTAAGATAGTTAATTATTATTTTAAAAGAAAAGGCAAAAAAATAACTTAATTTTATATTTATTTTGAGAAATATATTTGAGTTCTTTTTTTTAGCTTTCTTAATTGAATTGTTGTTAACTCATGATACCTATTCAAGCAATCATTTTATAATAGTAAAGATACTTTAATTACAATTGATACTAAAGATACTTTAATTACAATTGATACATTTTAACTCATTTTAAATAATTTATTCAAAAACATTTTAAGTTGACTTTAAGTGTTAACAAATTAAATTTAAACAAAATCAAACCCAAATGATTTGATTAAATTCGACAATCAAAATAATAACTTAAAATGATCTAACTTTGAAATAATTCAAATTTTCTATAACCCAAAATGGCTTCACTAACCGAAGTTCACCTGTCCAGCATCTACGTCTAATGAAGATATCACATTATTAGGTCGATTCACGAAAATGTTTTAACTATTTTTGAAAATGACATTAGACATATACCAATATATATATGTATATATATTACGATCAAAAAATAATTATAACTTAAATGTAACGATAATTGCAATGTATTTGCTTTAAAACTTGTATGTTTGAGAACCAAGTGAAGCAACCCCTTATACTTCTTATATTAATGCTTGGTCATATCGCATATAATACCATGTTCAAAAAGTAGGCCATCAAGTCATAGTGTCTTGAAAAGTTTTTTCCTGCATTTACAGTCTTACTAGTAGCTACCCATATTTGATATTGACCTACCCCTTTTTCCTGCATTCATTTGTTGATTGGCAATTGCAGTTGATTGGAAATTGCAGTCCCTCGCCGAGTGCCCAGGCTTATTGCATTTATAGCAAGTGCCAGACTTAGCGGACTTTCCTTCAAACTCAGCCGGAGAATCAGATGAAGAAACATAACAATCTTTAGCCCAGTGTCCATCCTTTCCACACTTGAAGCATGAAGATCCAGTTCTTATGGCATAGGTGTTTTTGCTTGGATCATTCATATTGGAGTAGCCTTTAGAAGCACTAAGTGGAACATCAGTTGACACATTTTGATCAGTGCATGATTTGAAGAGAGCCCGAGAACTTCCCTACTCCGAGAGAAAAGCCTTAAGCCAACATGGTAGGTAATCTTAAATGCATATGTCAATAATAAAAGTGGTCCAAGCCATCTAAGCAAGCAACAGATTAACAAATGCGAATTTTTGCAGTCAATAATAGGATGACATAATGAATCTTCTAATACTCAGTTTGAAAGCCTGAAAAATGCTAATTTCTTTATTACACAGGCTATCATTTTGTATATCCAAAATATTCAACTCTACTTTTACTAAAAGAGCTGCAGTGCATGGTCACCTTTTGATTGAGCATGATACGTCTTCCAAGTTTGTTTCAATCCTATAATCCTTAGGGTACGGAATCAGGAATTATTCCGATGGAAAAGACATCCACCTTGCTTTCAGTTTATACTTTGAAATCAGTTATATCTCCCATCTCAAAGTTATAGCAAGCATGAGTTCCATGCTAACTAACTCATGCACATTGTGGAGCCAAAGGCGGGCCAATAAAAGCATAAAAATGCTCAAGCTCAAGGCAATAAACATGCCTTGCATGTCCTTTAAAGATGATCAAGCAGGGTTAAGGACGAGCTCAAACAACCATCCTCTACCCTGTTTCCTCTCACCACTCAATATCTCTCCTCCTTTACCATTGCTGCTTATTGGTTGGTATGACGGTTCATTCTTTGATATTATATATGGCAGAGGAAATAATCAACATTTTCTTAATTGGATATTCAGAAGTTTAGCATTGGTAAATTAACTACTCTATTGGTATCAAATGACCAGAGATCACTGACAATCGAAATAAGAAACTGCCAATGATATGTTATTGCATTCTAGGATAAGAGTATATCAAACAGCATATATATTACTTCCTCTAAGGCATCTGAGCCCTACCCCACTTTCAATTCATAATCCAGCATGTCTTCTATGTGATTAAATGTTCAATAATAATGTAATTTTTGCCCATTTCAACATGTACAGTGACTTTGAAAGCAGGATTCCTCTATTTGACTGCATGCTCAATGCATGCAACATTCCGCTTCAACATATAGAAGTTCATATTCCTGTCGACTTAGTAAAATTTCCTCCAGTAAGACATAGTCCAAAACTGTTTACTTACATCTTCAAAACCATTTTTATTTTTGGACAACATATTTTACACTGAGTGCATGTTGAATTGCAATATAATCTATTTATTATATCAAATCCCTTAGATATCGTATTTACCACCAAGCTGGTAATGTGCCACATGTAAGAAATTGATAACTAATACAATATGAATTTGTAGGTCCCATGGAAAAGGCTTCCTTTCATTGTATACTGTAAGTGAAATAGTTCCAAAATATGAAGGTGGAAGGGAAAACTTTACCTTAGTAGGCAAAGCCGTACTATTAGTTTGTGAAGCAGTGTCACTGTCACACCACATAAAGAAATCACAGCCTCCATTTTCCTATGCAAAAAACCAAATTCATTACTTGATTTTAAAGCCAAGCTGGTGTTGGAAGAGATATGAAAAATAGTGGGGAGAGGTGAGCGAGCATGAACCTGTCTAAGAGGGCATTTATAGAACATGCGGCCACGATTCCTTTCAGTATTAGCAGTGAGAACCAAACAAGGACCGGACCCGCACGGGCAACTCTTCTCTGAATCTGATCCTCTCGAGTCCGTCGCAGTAGAAGCAGCAACTCTGGTCCGGCTCTGGCTCTTGCTCTGCCTAGTATTAAGGTGGCTAATTTGTTGCCAGAGACGGCTTTTGCTTCCTTTAAGAGCGGCAGTGTAGGCTCCCTCGACGCTGTTTAGGTTAGTTTTGCGGCGCTTGGCAAAGGATTCTTCAGCAGCCGCCACCGCCGATAAGAAGTCGGCCTCCTCCTCTTCCGCTTCGATTATTCTCTTCATATGTGTCTTGTTTGGAAATTTGAATTCAACACCTCATTCATTAGTCCTTTTACCCGCTTTCCTCTTTCCCCGCCTTTTCGCTTTTTGAAAATTTCCCGCGTTCTCTCCCTACTTCCCCCACGCTCGTTTCGTTTTTCCTTTTTACTCTCTCTCTCTCTCTCTCTCTCTCTCTCTCTCTCTCTCTTGCTCTCTTTCTCTCGTAATATATAAAAAGAATAAATGTAAAAAAAATTTTGGATTGGTGAAATTATTTTTCATTATTAATAATATTATTAAAATGATATTAAAATAATATTTAATTATTAATTATATAATAAGATTTAAATTAAGAATTAAAAAATAGATGAATTTATTTTAAACTATATATGTTGATATATTGATAATTATACATTATAATAATATTTAAATTAAGAATTAAGAAATAAATAATTTTATTTTAAATTATATATTGGTAATTATTTATTAACCTAAACATCGGCTAATTTTTATTTATTGTAATTAATGTGTTTCAATTTTACTTATTGCGGTAAATCATTTTATTAACCTTGAAAGTTGACAATTTGAGATCTTAATTATTCTAGCCTAATCAATTTTTTTATTAAAATTGAATTTTAAAAAGTTGATTAATTGTTTATCCATTTTTTTATCCACATCAAATCCATATTAAAGTGAAGCATTAAAAAATTGATTTTATTCTTGTTATCATACCTATATCAAATTAGGATTATTATTTTATAAACAGATAAAGTTTTTAGATGTTGAGTATTAAGGCTTTTATAAAAGATATATGGTTTTATAATTTATTTTGTATTGATAAAAATGAAAAAGGAAATAATAAATGATTAAAAAGAATATAATATTATTGTAATTGAATAAGAACTTTGTTATTTAGTAGCTTTTAACTACTTAAGTTTTTTAACAATTTTTTCGTAGAAAAATATTTTATTAAGTTATTTCTAAAATTAAATATATTAAATGTATTGAGAACATACATCATTGAAAATTAAATCAAATACACCTAAAGTAATCCTCTCACCGAAACATATATGGAACTAATGAAACTAAATTCTATTTTAATTCATGTAAAAATTATTTAAACATGTCGATGCTAGAGGCAGCTAGTGTCTTTGAGGGTGTCACAGGCCCACTCACCAAAAGATCAAAGAGCCTTATAGCAACTCAAAGGCAACTTTCAAGTAAGAAAAATAACATTTTTTTAGAACTACATATTGTTACTAATATCAAAGCAACATTTATAGATGACGCTCCTAAGAAGTTGGACTTAGTGACTGAGTTATTGCTCAATGTGATGACCTAGAAGATTTTCTTGATGTTCTTTTAGATTTCTGAGTTATCTGATCCCCAACATTTCGAGTTAATAGGTGACTCACCAATAGAGCCATAAACACTTTCTAAGTAGCTTGTTTAGGAGTAAACATTGGCCCAACCTTTAACTCATCTAGGGGAAGAGGATATATGTTTGTAATTCTGCTACAAACTAAAATATTTTATTCTTATATTGCTTATGATTTCCTTTTGCAAGTATGGACCAATTTGTACGAGCTAGGCTTGTTGAAAGTGTAGCTAATGAAGCAACCTCACAAAAAACTATTGCACACCAAGGGAAAACTAAATGGAAGTCTAAGGATTACTCAAGCCTTATGCCTCTAATGAAAAAGGTGATGTTTGAGAAGGACATGGCTTTGGAAAAAAATCCTGTTGTTAAAACTTTTGGTCTTCCAATTTGTATTACTAGGACAAACACCATGGATACAGTTATGGTGGCAACGAGTGGTGTCAACTCAAGTACCTTTGGGATGATTACCACTCTAGTGGCACTTGTTACCTCAATAGCCAATCAGTGCAATTAATCTCAGGCTCCTAGAGCAGTAATAGTTTTAAGAGCCCAAGTGGCAGTCTGTCGATCTATCCTTGGAGGAATTTTGAGTAGCTTAAAAAATGTGTGTTGGTCCAGTAGAGACCAAGCTTGTAGGTGGGCTTATAAGCAGGTATCTCCCATTGATATGCAATTTGCAAGTTAAGAATCCTATTCATAATTTGCAATCTAGGCCTTGCTTGCATAGTGGAGATAAGATCCTTATGTCTCCTCATGGAAGTTATTTATTTCTAGTCTTGCTAATACTCACAGCAGTTGTTTGTTATTTATAAGCTTTACATTGTTAAATGCCCTACACAAACCAAATGTTAGGCTGCTAATTTAAGTTTGACAAGGTGAAGGAAGAAACTGCTCAAGACATCACACTTGTTAAGGAGTTGCAAGCCCAATTAGAGCATGTTGGCTGAGAAGAAAGCTTCTAATGACTTGGCGGCCAAACTATAGGGAGATATGAAAAAGCTTGATATTGCTTAATATCTGTAGAAGAAAAACATGCTACTGAGGTTGCAAAATCTACTAGGAGGTTTAACATGGTAACAAAGGCTTTCGAGGCTGGTGATGTAGAGTTGGTTGTTGCTATTGCCAAAATATTGAAGCAAAAGGTTCAACTTTGTGAGGCATAGGCTTGCCTTTAAGAAAAAATAGAGATCCAAAAAAATTCCTTGCTTGACCAGATGTTCACCTCAGTTGATGAATATAATAAAAGTGCCTTTTATGGCGTCTAGCTTTTATATGGTCTTCTAGAGCTGAGGAAATTATAACTCGACACTCATTACCTACCTCTTAAGGGCCTTGATGAACTGATCCTTGAGCAGTTGTAAGTGGAAAAAAAGGTGATCGAGGGATGCATAGTTTATTACTCCTATGCTAGAAGTAACAGAATCTGATAACGATTCTACCAAAGGTGAAGGCAAATAGGTGAAGCAAGTTCCAACCTACAGTGCAAATGCTTCTGCCTCACATAAGGCTTTAATTCTTGTTATAAATAATTTGAAACTTTAACTTGTAGATTATTAAATTGTTTAGTAAAGTAGTATTCATTTTAAAAGTGTTGTGTCTCCTAATCTTTCAAATTATTAAAATATGTGAACCTCGTTAACCTTTCATATGACTTGTATTCAAATTCGATTACTCATGTACAAGGATTATAGTTGTGCTTAAATGTATTCATTGTATAATTATTACGTCAATAATTCTTGTCACTTTAGTGTGGTGACTTCATTATTGTTCGCTTATGTGTTAGGACATCCATCAAATTTTTAATGGTTGCATGTGCACATGTTGACTTGTTACCACTCGCCTATATGCTTAATTTGTCGATCGAACCTTTGAATGTCACATTAGCATGTATGTGTGGTGACTTGTTGCCACTTGCTTATATGTTTAATTCATTGATCAGACCTTTTAAGGTTACATTTTGCATATGTGCATGGTGACTTGTTGCCATTCACTTATATGCTTAATTCATTAATTAGATCTTTTGAGGTCACACTTAGCATGTGTCGTAACATGGCCTAAATACGAATCCTGACCCACTCGACATAAAATGATGAATGTACCCCTTGTTTCTACATATATATATCTATATATCATTATTTTCTTTTATTTTAAGGTCTATATCATTATTATTTTATTATTTTTATTTTTTATATCTGAGGACTGAGTTATCGAGATGAATTGCTCACTCGACTTAACTCTAAAGAGTTGTTACAAAATGACTATTTATGTTGGAGTTGCCATTAATCTTATTTTGGCTAGGTGAGATTGGTCACCTATTGGAGTTCGCATTTTGAGGGTTACAAAACCAATAAAAGCAAAACTCTGAGGTCTACGCTTATACCAGAGATCGCAGGCAAGGTTCTAGGAGTCAGTTACAATCACAAGTAAGGATCGACCTTCTCATAATGCCTAGCAATCGGTATGTTATTAATCACGTGTTAAAATAAATTTTGATTTTTATTCAATTTCGTTATTTGATATTTAAATATAATTCTCATATTTAGAAATAAAATTCTATGAAAAAATTTTATTATTTTTTATGAGAAAATTGGGTATTTAATATTCTTGGAAATGAAAATATCTTTCATACTTTCCTAGAGAACCAAGAGAATACATAATTTTTTATCATTCTTTTTCATACCCCGCTAGAGAGCTGGTGAAATACAAAAGGTTTTAAAAATCAAAATATCTTTTGTACCCCGTTGAGGAACCTGTGGAATATAAAAAGTTCTAGTTTTTCAAAATTTATGGAAAATCTGGATTTTCATATTTTTAAAAGGATATCTCTTTATTAAAATAATCCATAGAACTCCTCTCATATGTTGGGTAGAAATTCTACGTACTATTTTAACGTTGGGAGACATTGCCTCAATTTACAAAAATTCCAATTTTATTAACAATATTAAAAATTATCCTAAGACTCGGTTAGACGAAAAGTACTAAACTCAGCTCTAAGGAGTTGAGTGTAGGCGAAATGACAAACAAGTCCCCTAAAGTACACCTTTGACTCAAAAATATCTCTTTGTCCTTAGAGGACTTGGTTTTAAAATATATCAATAAAATATCCCTAAAGTATACATTTGATGTATGCATATGTCGGTAACCCTAATGGATTCAATAATTATATAAAAAATGAACCTATTCCTACTGTACACCTTCAATGTAAAAGTATCTCGGTGATCACATAGGATTCGGTTCTAACATGAATTACTAAAATGTCCCTAAGTCTACCTTTGACATCTATGTATCTTGGTAGCCTAAAGGGCTGGATGACTAGATAAAAGATGAACCTACTCGTATTGTATACCTTCTCCATAAAAGTATTCTAGTGACCATATAAGACTCAGTTTTAAAGAAATTACTGAAATACCTCTAAGGTTTACCTTTAACCTATAAGTATCTTGGTAACCTAAAAGGTTAGATAACATCACGAACAAATGAACCTACTCCTACTCTACACCTTCAACATAAAAGTATCTTGGTGATCACATAAGACTCGATTCTAAAAAAATTACTAAAATATCCCTAAAGTGTACTTTCAGCCTATAAGTATTCGATAACCTAAAGGATTTGAAAATGATATGAAATGACCATAATACTCTCTATGGGTAATTTTAATATCAAAATTAACCTAAAATGCAAATTACTAATAAGTCTCTGATCTTTTTAAAATTATATTTCGTATCCTAATGAAAAACCAAGAGAAAATGAAGTTTTTCATAATTGTTACGCCCCTACAGAAGACCATAAAAATGTTAGAAATTTATAAAATGTCAAAAATATCATATTGGACCTAAAATGCAACATTTTTCTAAATAGTCCCTAATATTTTCTAAATTCACAATTTAATCCCTATACAAAATAATATCATAATTAAACACAAAATTCATCACAAAAATTATGGAAATCATACCAAAGATCATGTAATAAATTCAACCAAGTACGTATGGCCTTAGAACACAAAATTTGCAATTTTGTAAATAAGTCCCTAAACTTTCTAAACTTACAAAATGCCACAGAATGATGGCAAATGTATAAAACATGTTCACAAATATTAGAATACACATGAAAACATTTTCACAAGTTTATGCAAGCAATCGGCCTAACAGCAATGGCCTAAAACAAAATATTTCTTTTTTACAATTTAGTATCAACATAATAGAAAATCATAAATTAACACAAAAAATATAACGAAAAGTCACAGAAACCACACCGAGAATAATGAAAATGATTCGGCCAAACACCTATGGTCACAAAACAATTTTTTCCACATTTTGCAAATTAGTCCCTAACTTTCTAAAATTGCAAAATAAACCTAAAATGGTCTAAAATGAATAAAACACATTAAAATATGTTAAACAAAGCATAAAAACACTTCTAAGGCTGTCTACAAGGTTTAGCCAAGCTTAAATGGATAAAGAAAAAATATGATTTTTGCAATCTAGTCCTTAAGATTTCCATATTTATAAAACAAGCAAAACAAAATCAAATACAACAAAATCAGCCCCCACATGATTTTGCCAACATGTTATTTTAGCAAAACTAATTTTTTATAACATATTTTCATAAATATTAACATGCATGCATGTTAGAATTTTTACCAAGCATAAATAAGCATAAAAACATGACAAATAATAAATAAATCAATATAATTCAACATGAAAATATTAAGAAAAATTACATAAACATATATACATGAAAATAACAATATATGTATCAACAAACACAACAAACACAAATAATCTCAGTGAAAATCAACTATTTCTAATAAAAATTAACTAAAATAACCAAAATCTAAAACTTTAATCATGGCCATCATACTTGGCCTTTAAACATGAATCAAAATTCATGAGCACAAGTATTCATTTGGCTTATTAAAAGGAAGACTCAAACAAGAAATAAACAAAAATTAAGAATTTTACAAGAATTTTACCTTGAAAATGCTTGAAAATTTTTGAAAAGCTAAGTATTCTTTAGTGCTTTTTTTCTTTGTTTTTTTTCCATGGAAATTGTTAAAACTTAAAGACTTCCAAATAAAGAAAGCCATCCTTATTTTTATATGCAAAGAAGTTAGCCAAGGGCTAAAGAAAAAGCATTAGGTGAATCTTAGATTTTTTAGGATTTTTTCGGTTTATTTATTTATTATTATATTATTTAGCTTTTTATTTTTTTCTAGATTGATTTGATTTAAATTAATTATGCTTATCTTTTAGTGGATGATGTCATGCATGACATCATCAAAGTTTCGAGAATTTTGAAAGATATTTGTATAATCTGTAAAATTATACCGCAAAAATTAGTTAGAAGGATTAAATAAAAATAAAAAATTATGTATTTTGAAACGAAATATCATATGATCAATTTAATTTAATCTAACAATAAAAACAATTTTTATGTACAAGAGAATAAACATTAAAATTTCAAACTCATAAAATTTTATAAGAAAAAAACATTGCCGAGAAAAATTATATATGTAAAATGCAAATTTCATAAAATAAATTAAATTTTAAAAAAATGATTTAATGTGAATTATGAAACAACATCTGAAGAAATTTTTAAATTATAAACTCAAAAAAATTCTACAAAAAAAATTTATAGAATAGAAAACTTTGCATCTCAATAACAGGAAAAACTCTAAAACTCATAAAATCAATTGAAATTTTCAAAAATGATTTAATATGAATTAAAAAATAATAGTTGAAGAATTTTAAAAATTATAAACTGAGAAAAATCATCCAAAAAAATTTACGGAGTAAAAAACTTCATATTTTGAAAACGAAAAAATTTAAAAAAAATGTGAAACTCATAAAATAGCATTAATTTTGAAAAACTAATTTAATATGAATTTAATGAAGATATTTAAATAATTTTAGAAATAATAAACTTAGAAAAGTTTCCCAAAAAAATTTATAGAGTAGAAAACTCTGTTTGTTGGAAATAAGGGAAAATTATGAAAGAAATGCAAAACTCATAAAATAAAATAATTTTTTTAAAGCTAATTTAATGATGGTTAAATTGAAATATTTAAAGATTTTTGAAGTTCAATACTTGAGAAAATTTCACCAAAAATTTTAGCGATAAAGGAAAGTTCGTATTTTAAAATTGAGAAAATTTCAAAAAATATGTTAAAACTTATGTAAAATGAATTAAATATTCAAAAGTTTAACTTAAAACATGGTAAAGATGAAAATCCGAGATCTAATATAAGTCTTTATCAAAAAAATTTGCAAACAAAACGCTCGCGATACAGTAAGAAATTCAAAAATAAGTGGCAAAATTACAAACTTGATACCTCATGATAAAAAATGCCAATGTGAATTTCCTTGAATATTTATGATTTTGCAAAGTTCATATCGACATAAATACCATACTGGTATTGATAAAAATATACAATGGTCAACTTTCCAATTTTAACAAAAATTCTTGAAAAATTCCTAAAAATGAAAAATTTGATCGTGATAACAGCTAAAAAAATAAATTTCAAAATTTCACAAGTTAAAAGTTAATTATTTTACCTTGAAATTCATTTTTTATCCAAGATTTGTTCTCTATAATTCTTAAAATGGTGCTAATTTTGTCATGTGTACCTACAGTCATTTAAGCACAATTAAATAGGTCTTGAAAGTATACATTCCCTAAAGGAAATTTACCTCCACTGGGAAAAGTGCCTAATTTTGTATATCGATATTTTTGGTAAGGAAAGAGGCCTGGACAAAATTAGATGTCTATAGCTGTCCCTCTTTAATTGTTGCTGAGAATCAGGAACAAGGCAAAGACCAAATAAAAACAATTTTGTTTGGGCCTTCTAATTTTTTTCTAAAAGAGTTCTTTTGTTTGTTTTGTTTGTTTCTGTTGTTTTTTTTTTTTGCACACACACATATATATCGATTGATAAAAACCAATGAAAACTCCCCTGATCCTTCTGTATAATTGAACAAAGTTAGGCATCATGCTTTATTGGTTTCTAACCAAGTGAAGTCGATTAATAACAAATGAACATCTTCCTTCTGTACACTTTTGGCATAGAAGCATCCTAGTGATGACAAAGGATTTGGTTCCAACATAAATTTTGCCGATCCTTCTACTTAATTGGCAAAGTTGCACTAAAAAGTTTTAAAAATTTTTATAGATGCTTCAAATATCACTATCGAAGCTTTGAAAACATTTTATGCAAAAAAAAACCTCTAAATGCTTCAAATATCACTATCGAAGCTTTGTAAACATTTTTCTAAATGAAAATTTGAAAATGCTTCGAATATTGCCATCAAAGCTTTTTATGGACCTATTCCTCCTGTACATCTTTGGCAATAGAAGCATCTCGATGATCATAAAGTATTCAATTTTAATACAAATGAACCTATTCCTCATGTACGCCTTACTGGTAATCAAAAAAGATTCGATTCTAACATAAATTAACCTATTCCTTTTGTACACCTTACTGATGATCACAAAGGATTTGGTTCTAACATTAATGAACCTATTCCTCTTGTAGACCTTATCAGTGATCACAATGGATTTGGTTCTAGCATAAATGAACCTACTCTTTTTGTATACCTTAGTGATGATCACAAAGGATTTGGTTTTAACACAAATGAACCTATTCCTCAGGTACACCTTATCGGTGATCACAAAGGATTTGGTTCTAACACAAATGAACATATTCCTCCTGTACACTTTATTAGTAATCACAAATCTAACATAAATGAACATATTCCTCATGTACACCTTACCAGTGATCACAAAGGATTTGGTTCCAACACCAATAAACCTATTCCTCCTATACACCTTACCGATGATCACCAAGTATTTGGTTTCAACACCAATGAACTAACTCCTCTTATACACCTTAGCAGTGATCACAAAGGATTTGGTTCTAACACAAATGAACCTATTCCTCTTGTACACCTTACTGATGATCACAAAGGAATTAGTTCCAACACAAATGAACCTATTCCTCGTGTACACCTTACTGGTGATCACAAAGGATTCGGTTCTACCATAAATGAACTTATTCCTCTTGTACACCTTACCGATGATCATAAAGGATTTGGTTCTAGCATAAATAATCTTATTCCTCCTCTATAGCTTATCGGTGATCACAAAGGATTTGGTTCTAGCATAAATGAACCTATTTCTCCTGTACACCTTATCAATTATCACAAAGGATTCAATTCTAACATAAACTCCATAAATCCTTCTACTCAATTGGATGAAATTGCCTTAATCCACCTTAGTTATGGTACAGTAAAACACTGCCATAATTAAGGTGGGTTTTCCCTTTGATAATGAGCATAATAATAATTGTTAATAAGCATAATATGATCATAATATTCTACTGACCAACTTTATAAACTGTGGGACTATATAATTTGCTCAAAATTGTATGACTACTATTTTCTCAAAATTTCATTTTGAAAAATGGCCAAAAAATACCATATTATGTAGTCCCACAAATTTTGAAATTGCTTAGTGCCAGTTTAAAATTTAATAAATTATTTTTTGGATTTGTTGATAAGCACTGAGCAATTTCAAAAATTATGGGACTACATAATATGGCATTTTTTGGCCATTTTTTCAAAATGAAATTTTAAGAAAATAGTAGTCATATAATTTTGGGCATATTATGTAGTCCCACAATTTATAAAGTTGGTCAGCAGAATATTATGATCATTAAGAATTATTATTATGCTCATTATCAAAGGGAAAACCCACCTTAGTTATGGCAGTGTTTTACTGTACCATAACTAAGGTGTAAAGAACTTTGCAAACTTTTATGGACTCTTTGAATATCGCCATTGAAGCTTTGTTAAAGCCTTCTTCACTTATCTTACCATATGATTGCGTGAAAAGGTAATAGATTTATTTAGAGAATCATTCAATCTTTCTTGAAAAGTCATCAAATATCAAATATCAAATTAGTATTCATTGATTCAATAATATAGTTTATGCAATTGGATAACTATCAGCTCAAGGCATATTCGCAATCTTCTATTGAAATAATGAAAAGTATCATAATTTATCAAAATCAAGATTTATAGAATGAGATTACCTTTTCATTCTGACCTGGAGATACAAAGTTTACTTGATCAAGATTTGTGAAAATTCCAAAACAATTTCAACCATGAATCTTCCAATATCAAGGATAATGGATAAGCTATCTTTATCATGATGTTAAAATTTCTTGTAATCGATGATTACCATTTGGGACTTTTTCGAATGAGATGAAGAAAATTAATTTAAAGGCATAAATGGGTTGGCACTGCTAAAATTTATCTTAAAAAAATTGATATGATGATGTCAAGGTTTATCTTGACCAATTTTAGATAGATGTTTATTTCAAAGGAATTCCTTGAAAGGCAAACAATCAAGTTATAACATCCTTTCAATCTTCAAATATAATAGTTCGACTAGTGTTAAACTAATGCTAGTAAACACTATGTCTTGAAGGGTTGATTTGAAAGGCCTTTGGTAAGCATCAATTCCCAAGGTTGGGTATAAAAGTTCTGAAAGTTTATTTTGAGAGGAATAAATGTTTAGGCATTTGACTCAACCTTTTTTTAATGTCATGAAATATTCAAAGGTTTGGGATCATTTTTGAATTAGCATAAAGGGTTCTCTGCCATTGGTGGCTATCTTTGTTGATTTAGGAGCAATTCTAAAGCCTTTAAGCTTGCTCCATCATATTATGATGGACTCAAAAATTATTCAAAAAGATGAATTTTTAATGAACTTCCTAGGAATGGCACGGTAGCTCAAATAGCTATGCCTAATCAAAATGGACTTTGTTAGGTATGTAATGTGAGCCGTGGTTCGACGTTTAGAAAAGAAAGGATAAAAGGCCTAAATCAAGTGTTTAAGGGTAATTGAATCAAGGATTAAGGGTAATTGAATCAAGGATCACTTTTCTTTAACAAAACTTGGCTTGGCATGTCTTCTAAGGCAAAAGACATCTATATTTTTTCATCTATTTTCCTACTTCCTTCGTTATTTTGAAGAAACTTGGAATTTAAACTTTTTTTATATATTTTCTACTTTAAAAAACTTGAAATGTGAACTTTTTTATATTTCTTTACTTTGAATATTTGAACTTAAAACTTGAACTTTCTTCATTTTTCACTTTGAATATTTGAACTTGGAATTCAAACTTTTTTCCTTCTTCAAAATGTACTTCATGACATTTAATTTGTACTTCTTATAATTATAGATTGGAATTTACCCCTTCTGATTTTGAAACTTCGCTTTATTTGCCCTCTAATGTGGAAGGTGATCTTTAATTAGGGTTTAAAGAAAGAACATAAATTATCAGGCTCAATGGGGACCATAGAAGGATAATTTTTTACATTTGCAAAGGGACAAAAAAAGAAGGCCATTTTTCATTTCAAGCACAACCATTTGAACTAGCAAGCATTTTGCAAGGAAAAAGGGTTTTTTTTCTTTCTGAAATCATTTTGAGCACCTTGATAATATGACATTGCACTCAATAAAGGCTTAAGGCATGCTCCTCAATACTATTAGCTTCATAGCCATCAATAATTGGTTGAGCCTTTAGAAAACAACTAAATTAGCATGGAAAACATTTCGGATTTCATATCTTATGTATCAAGCATGGATTGAACAAGGTTTGTTCAAAGAAAAAGGAAATTATGGCTCATTTTTACTCGCATTCTTCGTGAATCAAGGATTTGGCAGAATGGCATGGAAATTATGGAAAAAGATGATCAAAATAAGAGAGATCTTGGAATTACTATCACTACTTTAACACATGTCAAGCTATTAATATCTGAATCTTTTAAGAGCATAACTTATTTGTTCAACCTTCAAGGAAACCATAAAAAGTAAATGTAGGTCTGAAAGGTATATGACTGAATGTCTAGAGCAATCATATATATCGAGGTAAATGACCTTTCTGAGAAGATTCAATCTAATGGCGATCATCTACTAAAGAAAAAAATTCCAAATATTCTCATTATCCTAGATATTGAGGTCATTATGAACAAAATTCATGGTCGATGATAGTATACATACTATTTATGAACCAAAATTCATTTCATAATTTACAGTTTCTAAAAAAAAGTATAAAATTTTAAAGTAAAGATAGAAATTGCCCCTGATTGGCATACTATCATAAAGTCGATGACGTCGATGACCATTAGACCAATAATTCTTAATAGGCCTCCACCAACTTCAAATTTTTGTTAGATTGGCATCTCTAAGGGTTAAATTTTAAATTGCCTAATGAAACATCAAGAGGCATATCAAACTCTAAGTTCTCAAGCTAAAAAATTCCGTAAGATGCATGGTTATTTCATGTTATCTCAATCATGCCATCTCTTTACTAAATTTTTTAGCAAAGTAAATGATCCAAAAGCTCATGGCACGACAAGTAACCATCCAAGCAATTCAAATTAGAATTTGCAGCAACATGTGATTCGCATTATAGGTAGAGAGGTTTTTGAGCTTCATTGGAATGGCGAAGATCATTTGATTTAGTGCAACCAAGGGAAAAAGCTCAATGTAAGAAATCAATTAGGCCATGATACACTTTTGTCCTTCACTTTTCTTCTTCCTAGAATGCTTCTCAGGTCTCTTTACTTTTAAAGCTTAAGATCGAAAAAGTTTGCATGAAGGCTACAAGGTATAGGGATAAACCTCTTGAGCTTGCTAAGTAATGAAAGGTTGAGGATGAGGGCACTGTCTAAATAGATTTCTTCATTTTCTTGACTCACTATGATCCTGACTTCCATTGGTAATTTCTTATTGGCATCTAACAACAGGATGACATTTTTGTCTCACATATGCTACTTGTTACCCCTTCGGTCATCATGAATATGAATTATGGGGCTAGCTTCCCCAAAGATTGAATACTTTAAGGCAACTACCTTTAAACTTCTACTTCCCTTAATCTCTTATAGAAGTTCGGTATGATAAAAATTAAGTACTTTGAGGTAATTAGCTTTCAAATGGTACTCTTCGAATCCTAGCAGCAATACTGGTTTGATAAAAATTGAGTACTTTAATGTAATTGCCTTTCAACTAGTACTCCCTGGATCCCTGGCAGAAGTATTGGTATGATAAAAATTAAGTACTTTGAGGTAATTGCCTTTCAAATGGTATTTCCTGGATCCCCAGCAGATGTGCTGGTATAATACAGGGCTGTTTGTAATAATAATAATAAACATGGTTTTATTTTTGTAGAGACCTTTCCTTCTTATTAAAGTCAAAGATCATAAATTTTTTTTATGCAACGATTTTTGCAATTGCCCTTGTGAAAGGGCATCAGTGCTAATATGGATGGCTAGTGTCCACTAATTGTATTTCTTAAATGTTCACAAATTGTCTTTAAGCTTGTACTTCCCCATATCCTTGGTAGAAGTATAAATAGTACTTTATTAGGTGCAAACAAACTTGCTTGTTTCGAGTAATTTTAGTGAACGGGCAGTTTGTGATATCTTCCATTTAATTATTTATGTTATTTCACCCTTAAAAATAAAAAAAAACTTAAATCAGTGTCCATGAATACATATATCTTGTCAAAATTTATCTTTATTATTATTCATGTTTATATGTCAATAAGTGGAAAAATTAATGTATGAATTATTGAAAAAATCAATAAATAAATGAATAAGTGAATAAAGGAATGAATGAATGAATACAACAATATCTGATGAGACAAATTGGATGTCAAGCAATGAGCTAAGTATCAACCATGGAGATTATTGCAGAGGCAAGAATCTATGGAATATGAGTCATGATTCTACACTATCGGTTCATTAACCAAAGTCATTAATCTATTTATTCATAGTTGGTGTACATTTGCAAGATTAAAAAGAACAAGAAACAGAAATGCTGCTCTTGTAAGCACTTTATTTTTCTAATTATGTTTTGTGCTTCTGGAGAATCTTTGCAAGTCCTAGACATTCTTTTTTGAATCCTATATTTACAAAACCCTCTATGATCACTTTATTTGCATGCTTTATATCTACCAAACCCTAAATTTACATAGCCTAAATTTGTAAGTCCTGTTAGCTAAAAGGTTGTCCGATCATTTCATTGCCCAGATGTTCTAATGCCTCAAAGGGTGAGATAAAAGTTTAGCAGCAACATTCATCCTTGGTTCAAATGAGGTTACACTAGCATTAAGTAGCTTTTAAACTTTCTTTTTAAAAGTATTGCATGTTTCTATTGAATGTCCTTACATTTCTGCATGGTATTCACAATCACAATGTTCATTAATGTTATACTATTCAGGATAAGGGGGTTGATATGGAAGAACATATTAGGAGCAACAAGCTGATGTTAAAGCAGAAAAAAGTACAGTTCCTTATAGGTTAGTTGGATTGGATCAAATTTACAATTTTTTCATGATCTTTTCTTGGTGTGGTCATCAGAAGATGGCTGCCTAAAACTAGGAAGACTTGCAGGGTTGGAAGGCAGAATAATTCATATTAGTGCATAATTTGGTGGCTTTATTTCAATCATGTGTATGGACCAAGGATTAGGATCCTTATTTGATGGTTCACTAGGTCTGATCTTTGAGTCTTTGCGTGTCAAAGGTTGGGTTGAGGGTAGTAATAATTCTTGAGGATTATGCAAAAAAATATCTTATGATTTTGGTTAATTTGAATAATTATTCTTTTATCTCTTGGATTTCTTGTCCCATTCCTCTGATTATCCCCTCCAAAGCGCTTAGTCGTGCTTCCCATCAATCTCATAGATTTTGACTTTCTGAATTCATCAAGGATAAGGTGTTCCTACACAAGGTTCCCTTTTTAGACCTTCGACCATTTTTATCAGTTTGCTGATTTATCTTTTTGGTCCCTGAACTTCATGACCAAATTCTTCTTGAATGGACTCTAATACGCTGATTCTTACCCCAATATTACCATCCATGTGTTCATGCTTAAAAATACAATAAATGGAACTATCTTAGTTTATTGCAAAAATTATGAATGCATGAACATATAAAGATGTGAACTTTACAAACATACAAAAAAATGCATGAATGAATTTACAAGTTTCCATGGGATATAAATGTCAAACCAAAAAATCCTTCATAATATAATAAAATAATGTAAGGAACAAATAAAAGTAAAGCATATAATAGTAACATAATATACACTTATCAGTATCAAGAAATCAAATTATAAGAGTAAAAGGTTACAAGTGTTCCCCCATGTGTACCTAATTCGGTACCCTCTAGAACCAGGTATGGCTTTAACTAGGTGATTCCCTTATAGTTCATTACATGAAGTTTAGGTTAGACATTTAAATAGTTCTAGAATTGTTTTCGAGTTTGGAAAGAACTAATGAGGTGCTCTACTTCTTAACCATCATGGGTTTATGTCAGAAAGGTTCATATATAAGCCAAAGTATCTTCCAAGCCCATAACGAGTCTAACACTTGGGTAGGCATAGGTATTTACACTTGGTAGGATCTTTACTAGCCCAAACAAAGGCTAACACCTCAGAAGGTGGAGCAACTTCCCCCCTTCTAAAATATTGGGTATCTGTTCCCCCTCTATACAATTGAAGGAGAATCAAATGAATCTAAATGTGCATAATGTGTACAGGGGAACAACTTAATGCCTCGACAATTTCAAAAATAATAAAAATCCCTATCCTAATTTCCCCTTAAAATAATGTTACAAAGAAAGCAAAAGGGTTAGTGAAAGATATGAACAATATATACTAGAATTTTCATATAAATCAAAAATAAAATTTTTAAAAATATTGAGGATTAGAGTTAAATATCATTTGAAACCAAATTAATCAAAAGTTTGTTAACACGCCATTAATTTTTAGCTTGACTCTCTAAATTGTCCCCGTTGAGTCACCAACCTGTCGCAACATGGCCTGAATGCGATTCCTGACCAACTCGACTTAATATGGCAAATGTACCCCTTATTTCTATATATATCTATATATCATTATTTTCTTTTGTTTTTGGGTCCATATCATCATTATTTTACTATTCTTTAATTTTTATATTTGGGGACTGAGTTGTTGAGATGGATTCCTCACTGAACTTAACTCTAAATAGTCATTATGAAACAAAAATTTATTTGGAGTCACCACCAATCTTATTTTGGCCAAGTGAGATTGGTCACCTGCTGGAGTTCATATTTTGAGGGTTGCAAAAAGCAAACTCTGAGGTTGTTCTCATACCAAAGATCGTATGAAAGAGTCCAAGAGTCAGTTATAATCACAAGTAAGGATTGATCTTCTCGTGATGCTTGGTAATCGGTACCTTATTAATCAGGTGTTAACATAAATTTTGATTTTGATTTAATTTCATTATTTGATAGTTAATAATAATTCTCATATTTAGAAATAAAATTCTATAAAGAATATTTATTATTTTGTATCAGAAATTGGGATTTAATATTCTTGGAAATTAAAATATCTTTTGTACCCTCTCGGAGAACCAAGAGAACATGAAATTTTTTATCATTCTCTTTTGTACCTCACTGGGGAGTCAGTGAAAGACAAAAGGTTTTAAAAATTAAAATATCTATTGCACCCCATTGGAGAACTTATGGAATACAAAAGGTTTTATTTTTTTTAAATTCATGGAAAATCCTAATTTTCATATTTTTAAAAGGATATCTCGTTATTAAAATAATCTGTAGAATTCCTCTTATATGCTGGCTAGAAATTCTACATACTATTTTAACATCAGAGACATTGCCTTAATTTACAAGAATTCCAATTTTGTTAACAATACTAGATGGAAAGTACTAAACTCAACTCTAAGGACCTGAGTGTAGTCAAAAGCAACATGTCCCTTAAAGTACACTTTTGACTTAAAAGTCTCCTAGTGACCTTAAAGGATTCGGTTTTAAAATAATTAATAAAATATCCCTAAAGAGTACCTTCTATATATATGTATCCCAGTAACTCTAAAGGATTCTATAACTATATAAACAAATAAACCTATTCCTACTACACATCTTTGATGTAGAAGTATCCCGGTGATAACATAGGATTTGGTTTACGTATATTACTAAAATGTCCCTAAGTCTACCTTCGACATCTATGTATCCCAATAACGTTAAAGGATTCTATAACTATATAAACAAACAAATGAACCTCTTCCTAGTGTACACCTTCGATGTATAAGTATTTGGTGATCACATAAGATTTGGTTTTAATGTAAATTATTAAAATGTTCCTAAGTCTACCTTTGACATCTATGTATCCCGGTAACCTAAAGGGTTGGATGACTTGATCAAAGGCAAACCTACTCCTACTACACACGTTCGACATAAAAGTATCTGGTGATTGCATAGGACTCAATTCTAACAAAATGAGTGAAATACCCTTAAGGCTTACCTTTGACCTATATGTACTCGATAACCTAAAGGGTTAGATGACATCATGAACAAATAAACCTACTCTTACTATACACCTTCAACATAAAAGTATCCTGGTGATAACATATACTCGATTCTAAAAAATTACTAAAATACTGTTAAGGTGTACCTTCATTCTATAAGTATCCTGGTAATCTAGAGGACTTGAAAATGATATGAAATGACCATTATACCCTCACACGTAACTTAAATATCAAAATTAACGAAACGTAAAAACTGCTAATAGGTCCCTAATCTTTTCAAACTTGCATTTTGTTACCTAATGAAAAATCGGGAGAATACAAAAGCTTTTAATAATTTTTACAACCCTAGGGAAGACTATAGGAATGTTAGAAACATTTTTAAAATGTTAAAAATATTGTATTAGACCTAAAATGCAAAGTTTTTCTAAATAGTCCCTAATATTTTTTAAATTGTAAATCTAGTCCCTATACAAAATAAAAGAATAATTAAAACGCAAAGTTTATCACAAAAAAATATGGAAATCATATCGAAGATCATATAATGAATTCAGCCAAGTACTTATGGCCTTAGAACAAAAATTTTACAATTTTGCAAATATGTCCCTAAACTTTCTAAAATTACAAAATAGCCATAAAATGATGGAAATGTATAAAACATGTTCACAAATATTAGAATAAACATGAAAACACTTTCACAAGTATATATAAGTAAATGACCAACATGGATGGCCTTAAAACAAAATTTTTCTTTTTTACAATTTAGTCCCTACATAATAGAAAATCATAAATTAACATAAAACTTATCATGAAAAGTCAGAAAAGTTACACCAAGAATATTAAAATGATTCTGCCAAACACCCATGGCCAAAAAACCATTCTTTTGCATTTTGCAAATTAGTCCTCTAACTTTTTAAAATTATAAAATGTCTCCAAAATTGTCTAAAATGATTAGAACACATTAAAATATGTTAAACAAACCATAAAAACACTTCTAAGGCTGTTTACAAGGTTTAGCCAAGCTTAAATGACCAAAGATTTACAATTTTTGTAATTCAATACCTAAGATTTTCATGTTTACAAAATAAGCAAAATAAAATCAAAACACCACAAAATCTGCCCCTACATGATTCTGCCAGCAACTCTTTTCAGATTTTTTTTATCACATGTTTTCATAAATATTAACATATGTGCATGATAGAATTTTTACCTAGCATAAATAAGTATAAAACATGGTAAATAGTGTATAAATCAATATAAATCAACATGAAAATATTAAGAAAAATTACATAATCATATATACATAAAAATAACAATATGCGCATCAACAAACACAACAAACACAAGTAATCTCAATGAAAATAAACTATTTCTAATAAAAAGTAAGTAAAACTACTAAAATCTAAAACTTTAATTGTAGCCATCATACTTGGCCTTTCAACGTGAATCAAAATTCATAAGTGCAAGTATTCATTTGGCTTATCAAAAAACAAATAAGAAATAAACAAAAATTAAGAATTTTACCAAAATTTTACCTTGAAAATCTAGGTAATTTTTAGTATTTTTTTCTTTGTTTTTTTTTCTATGGAAATTGCTAAAGCTTAAAGACTTCCAAATGAAAAAAAGCCATTCCTATTTTTATATAGGATGAAGTCGGCCAATGGCTAAAGAAAAAGCCCTTAGCCGAATCCTAAATGTTTCTAGGATTTTTTGCTTTTTATTTATTATTATTTTATTTTACTTTTTACTTTTTTTAGATTGATTTGATTTAAATTAATTATGCCTGTCTTTAAGCGGGTGATGTCACGTATGACATCGTCAAAGTCTAGAGAATTTTGAAAGATATTTGTCTAATTTGTAAAATTATACTATAAAAATTAGTTAGAAGGATTAAATTGTAAAAATAAAAAAAATATGTTTGAAATCAATTTAATTTAATCTAATAATGAAAATAATTTTTATGTACAAGAAAATAAACTTTAAAATTTTAAACTCATAAAATTTTACGAGAAAAAACCTTACAAGGAAAAATTGTTATATGTAAAATGCAAAATTCATAGAATAAATTGAATTTGGAAAACTGATTTAATGTGAATTAAGTAAAAATATTTGAAGAATTTTAAAAATTATAAACTCAGAAAAATCCTTCCGAAAAACTTTAAAGAATCGAGAACTTTGTATCTTGATAACTGAAAAAATTCTAAAACTCATAAAATAAATTGAATTTTTCAAAAATGATTTATATGAATTAAAGAATAATATTTGAAGAATTTTAAATATTATAAATTGAGAAAATCATTCCAAAAAAATTTACAAAGTAAAAAATTCTATATTTTGGAAATAGAAAAATTTCAAAAAGAAAATGTTGAAACTCATAAAATAGCATGAATTTTGAAAACTAATTTAATATGAATTTAATCAAGATATTTAAAGAATTTTAAAATTATAAACTCAGAAAAGTCTCTCAAAAAAATTTAAGATGTAGAAAAATCTGTATCTTAGAAATTGAGGAAAATTCTTAAAGAGAATGCAAAACTCATAAAATAAAATAAGCTTTTCAAAATTGATTTAATGATTATTAAATTGAAATATTTAAGGAATTTTAAAGTTCAAAACTCAAAAAAATTCCACCAAAAATTTTAAAGATAAGGGAAAGTTCGTATTTAAAACTTAGAGAATTTCAAAAATATAGTAAAACTTATGTACAATGAATTAAATATTGAAAATATTAATTTAAAAAATGCTAAAGATGAATATTCGAGATCTAGAATAAGTCTTTACCAAAAAAATTCACAATAAAATACTCGTGATATAGTGAGAAATTCAGAAATAAATGGTAAATTGTCAACTTGATACCTCGTGGTTAAAAATGCTGATATAAATTTTTCCTTGAATATTTATGATTTTTAAGAGTGCATATTAGCATAAATGCCACATTGGTATCGATAAGAATTTACGACAATCAACTTCCTAATTTTAATGAAAAGTTCTCGAAAAATTTTTAAAAATGAGAAATTTGACCATGATAACATCTACAAAAATAAATTTTAAAATTTCACAAGTATAAAGTTAAAAGTTAATTATTTTACCTTGAAGTTTATCTTTTTATCCAATATTTATTCTGTACAACTCTTGAAATGGTGCTAATTTTGTCATGTGCACTTGCGATCATTTAAAAACAATTAAATAGGTCTTGAAAATATACATTCCCTTGAAGAAAATTTTCCTCTATTGGGAATAGTGCCTAATTTGTATCTCAATATTTCTGGATTGATAGTGACAAAATTAGGTGTCTACAACATGTATGCGTGGACTTGTTGCCATTCACTTATATGCTTAATTTGTTGAGTAACTATCAGGTTTCAATGAGTCACCAAATCTAATCATCAATGTCGTTCAGGGCTATTAAAGCTTGTCATGCTAAAGTAGTATTTTAGACTTTATCTAGTAATAAGAAAGAGAATTGTTCATTCTACTACATGGTTTTTACAAGTATGATTTTTTTAAATGGACAATTATAATTGTTTGGATTTAGCTTACCAATCATGTTTATTAAACTGTATGCCTTGAACCCAACAACTTTAGATACTTAGTATGATCCTTCCAGTTTGGCAATAATTTTCTCCTTTCACCGATTGGTTTACTAGCTTTACAGCATCGCAGTACCAGATCACCCACTTAAAACTGCCTATTGTGAACCTTCTTGTTCTAGTATCTGGATATTTGCTACGTTCTTGCCATCATTTTTGTTGCACCCTCATCTCTTCTTCATTAGAGTAAATCTTAGTTTACCTTTAGATGTATGTCATTAACTAGTATCTATATTAGTTATTTAAAAGCTGTGGACATTGATCTCTGCTGGGATTATAGCTTTCATGCCATAAGTGAGACTAACTGCTTGTTTGGTTGGGGGGAATAGCCATTCCATTCCCTCCATATTCAATGCTTAGACAATTGTTTCTTTAGTTTGGTTAGAGGAATGGTTATTCCATGGTTTTTTGGAAAAATAGCTATTCCATGGAATAGCCATTCCTCTTTTATTCCCACCAATCTTGGAATAGCCATTCTTTGGGGATACCAAAGAATGGCTATTTCATGCAACAAGGAATAGCTAAAATTATTTTTTCAATATTTTGCCCTTTCATAGATGAAAACTTGGCTAGCATGGAAAAAAAAAGGGGAAGAAGAGAAGTAACCAAAACTAGTGTCGATAATAATGTCGGCACCTCTATAGGTGATTAACCTAAGGGCCATAAAAAAATAAAAAAATATAAAAATTTAAAAAATTTAAAAATACAGCATGATTTCAAGTTACATTTCAGCAATTAATCATGTAATCATGCTTAGAAGGACATGAAATCAAGTAAATCATAGCTCAAAATCAAGTCAACATATCATAGTATCAAGATCCAAGCTAGTCCAATCTTAGAGAGCATGAATAGACTTGGCTGAAACATCAATCTAGATAGAAAGCATGAATCAATCGTCAAAACATGTTAATTAACTTGAAAAATTAAAGCAAAAAGTAAGAGATTATACCTACAAATTTTTTAAAGCTTGCTAAGTGTTTAAAAGTTCCTAATCATGGCTAATCAGCTCTATAGAGCTTTAAGTAGGTGATTTAAGCTTTAATCACCCTAGGGTAATCTTAGCTTAATCATTGACCGACTAACTAATTTTAGGAGAAATTACAATAATGCCATTAATAAATAGATGAACAAAATTAATGCATTATTTTCATGTTAAATTCGATAGTAGTCCATGTACAATTTTTGTTCCTTTCAATTGATCATGATTTGTCTATGTAAAAGTGTATTTGAATGTTCCATCTTGTAGTTTAAATATACCCTAATGACTTTCTTCAAATAAATTTGAATTTACCATCTTGGACCTCCTAAATTAAACCCTTGAGAACTTGCATTCTAAATCCCTAAAGTACTTTCATGACTCGATTCTGATTACACCTTCTTGACCTAAAGTTCATGTTTAATTCATTTTGGTGCAATTACTTTTGAAATCCAAGTTGTAGAACTCTTCCAATTTCTAAATCTAACTCTAAGCTAAAATGTTAACTTTTTAAAATCGACTTTACCTAAAGTCAACTTTTGTCATTATATTGACTTTTGATTTAAACTTCTAAAATGAGTTTTTTTCATCCAAATGACCTCAATAATGACTTTAATCACCTAAAGAGACTTCTATTAGTCAACTTTTAAAATTCTCAAATTTTTAAGATCTAGGTCCTAGTTTTTTAAAATCCAAAATTGACCTCCTAAATTGGACAAGCAAGCTTAGATGCCTCATAACACTAAATTAAGCTTATTGGAACCATCCAGAACTCCAGTTGCAGCTTTCTATCATCTATAACTCATCCAGAAATATCCAAAATTAAAAAAAATTCTATGTAACTGCTAAAATTGAGAAAAAGTCAATTAGAGGCTAGGACAAGTTAGGTGTCTAAAACTCTCCTTCTTTGGCTATTGTTAGAAAGTTAGAAACTATGCAAAGACTAAACAGACATGATTTTGTTTAGGATCTTATAAGCTTTTCTAAAGGAAGTTTTTTTTTTTTATGTAATATGATTACTAAAGTTAAAACTAATCTTAAGGGTACTACCATGATGTGCCTCTTACTCGAGCACAGCGCTCGCCTAAATCACTTGGATAGTGATGTGAATGACTTAAAAAAGGAATCAAAATTGGTTAGGATTGCCTTTGGATTATCCCTTGATTGGGATTTGGATTAAGCACAATAAGATGGTAGTAAGGGTAAAAACCATCAGACTAATCGCTCACCTAACTAGTCTTATATGGTTATCATGAAGTGATTGAACAATTAGAGTCACCATCAACCATTTCAAGCTAAACATGATCGGATGCCTATTGAAAAAATATTTCAAGTTATGAAACTTGAAACGTCAATTTTGAGGTCTACAAGGCCCAAAGATTTGTCAGTCCGGTTTGAGAGTTAGTTACACGCAGGGAAGGATTAGCACCCGCATGACATTCGAGATTGATACCCACTAGCCATATCTTACTTCAGTTTCAGTTTAGTTGGTTCCACTTTATCATTACTTTGATATATCCCCTTTAAATGATTGAATTTTTGTGAAAATTGTAGATCCAGGTTTTAAATATATATAAATCATGTGTGCACCCCGAAGGTGTGGAGAACATAAGGATTTTTGATGAAAATGATTTTTAGATTTAATTTTGATAATTCAGATATTATGTGTTAGGCATTGGAGAAATACCAACATGGAACATTGTCTTGAAATTTTTGAAAATAGTTTAGAAAGATGAATACAGAAGGGATATCACAAAAAACAAACGTGTTAATAAGACGAAGAAGAATATAATAATATTGTATAAAAATAAACGCACAGAAAAGGCATAAAAAGAAGGGATAATCAGAATGTGTGTTGTAATTGTCTTGGATTATTTAGGAATTATTGAGACAACAATTTTGAGATGTGTTTGGACTTGATGGTCATTTAAGGTGTGAAAAAAGAGGTTTTAATTAAAAAGGCCCAAAATGTCCATGTAAGAGAAAATTTTTGGATTTTAAGTGGAAAACAAGGTTTGAGTATCCCCTCTAAAGGCGAGGTTAGATTATCCTCGATGGTGAAGATTTTTGATGTTTTTGAAATAAAGTTTTGGTTAAAATGTTCGATTGTCTGGGAAAGAGAAAATTTAGGTTTTCAAGTGAAAATTGGGGTTGGAGTATCCCATCCGAACGTAAGGTTAGAGTATCTCCAATGATGAAGATTTTAAATATCTTTTAAATAAAGTTTTAGTTAAAAGGCCCAGATATGTCTAGGAGAGAAAAAATTTAGGTTTATGAGTGAAAAACAGGGTTACAGTATCCCTTCAGAAAGCTAAGGTTAAAGTATCCCCAATGGTAAAATTTTAGATATTTATGGGAAGAAGGAATATTTTGGGTGAAAAAGGTGTTATGAAAATAGAATCCAAGAATTTAAATAAAATTATTTTTTTATTTTAGCCTTGATATAAGGCTAAGAGCTTACATTGTAGTATATGACTCCATGGGGAGTCAATCAAATATATTTTGAGACATTCGAATATCTTGATAAAGGTGATTCGAGAAGTTAAGTTAATTTTAATTCCAAAAATTAGGTACAACATCATACTATCTCTTTTTTCAAATTTATATAGGGTTCATCCAAAGGCTTTAAGGGGTGAATAAGTGCCTTTGGAAGGTAACTTGATGAGGATTAATATAAAAATATTCCAAAAGTCCTAAAAAATTGTTTTCTAGGTAGAATTAATTTTTGGATTTGGGTTTGTTTCAACACTAATAGCATATGCAGGGGAAAGGCATAATGGACTTTGAAAAATCATCCAAGGCTCATTCAAGATCATTAAATAACAAATAATACATTTCCAAAAAGGAAATTTCATGAAATTTGTATAATAATATTTTAAAAATTCAAAAAAATTGCCTGGTAGGCCGAATGGCCCAAATAGAATGCAATTTGCTAGTTTTAGGGGCTCTAGACAGCGAAGGTTCAAAAAATCATAACTTCATCTTGAATGATTCAAGGCAAGCAAAGTATTATTGGAAAGATAATTTAATGCCTTTTAAGGGAAAAATATCAATAAATTCTAGAAAAATGTTTTTGGGATTTAAATTAATTCTTCAAACTCAGGCTATGGTATTACTAGAGTGAAAATAGGGGAATTTATGTTTTTTTTTTTTGTATTTATCAGGATCAAACTAAAGCCATGGACGTTTGAGCATTTGTGACATAGAGAAAAGGGTGACTGGGCATCGCAAGTTCATCTTGCAATTCTAAAGTAGTTTGGGACACTAAAACAACTTATTGACCTGCTATTAATAAGGGTGTTAAACTTGAGATCAAAGCTTAGCATTTTTAACATATAAAAGGGTTATTTTTCTTTCAAAAAACTATATTTTTGAGCTCATCTAAACATGAATCCTGACTTGGAAAGCTTGACTTATCCCCAAGATTGAAGGACTAATTTAGCAAAAACATAAATCCATGCTAGTCTCCATTTATTAGAGGTATCATAGACCTAACTTAGGGTTTTGGTTAAAAATCTGATTTTTTAGATCAAATAAGCAAACATTTTTGGCAAAAATGTTAAGAACAAGATATAACATACATAAAGATGAATATAGATAGTACATTTAAACAAACGAAAATGACATTTTAACAAGGAAAAGATGGCCAAAATGCAAAGTGATGACAAATAACATGCATGAGAATGTTACCCTAAAAAATGGCATCTAGAATCATGCCATGGATGGTGATATGAACATATTTAACCAAAAAAAGTATGCTAGAATTTTCAAGATAGCATTTTTATCTACAATACCTGTTGGACTAAAAGAAATGCAAAAATATGCTTTAAGTATAAAGGGACAAGCATTCAAGTATGAGTTGAATATGTGAAGATGAATGGAACATGTCAAAAATGCATGAATAGGGGCCGGTTGATGGCAAAAATGAAGAAAAGCATGTTTGGTAACTCAAGTTATTTTAAAGCATCATAAAAAAATTGCCAAGGCCCAAAAACTACCATAACCAAGGTCACAATAATGGATGAGAGTCCTAGGATGGTAGTGGCACCATGAATGGCTCATTAAAATGATACAAATGTTAAAAATAGAAAATAAATAAAGCAAAGTAGAGAAACTATGTGCACAAGCTTTGAACTTTCACCTCTACTTGGAGTAGCAACTCTAAGCTTAGGCTTTTCCCACTTTTTGCTATTAGTTAGCAAGAAAAGGATGAAAAAAAGAAGAGCTTTTGGCTATAGTCTGAATAAGAGGAAGTTTGGTGGGTGAAAAGAAGGAAATGAAGGGTTTTTTAAGTTTTTTTTAAAAGAATAAGAAAGAGCTACGAGAATGAGAGAATGTTTTCAACATAATTGTGCTTGATGTGTTTCTTGAGTGTTTAAAGAGTGCGTGCCTAGTTAATTGTTATTCTCCTTACTAAGGCAAAATTGGTTTCTTTGTATAGAATGTGTTCAGCCAATGTTTGTGAGCCAAAAGTGAAGGCATTATGAGATTTTTGTTCATGTACAAGGGATAACTCTATGAACTATGCTCAGCTATCTTTTTTCCATTGGTTCTGACATATAGAGTAATGGAGTAGCAGGGTTGAAAAGGTTTGTAACAAGGAAAAATACCAAGCGTGCCCCCAAACAAACCATACAATCTATGAAAATATCCTATTTTTGAGTTATTTTGGGCCTTAAAAATTTGTTGAACCAAATTATAAATGTGGTACTAAAAATATGGACAAGTCAGATTTCAAAATTAATGGCGCAAAAGTTGAAAAATACCAAGATCTAGGCAATTTTGCCTGGATGTATCGATACATTGCATATTATTGATACGTCTGGGCAAAAACCTAAAATATATCGAGACAATGGAAGATATATTGATACATTCCTAGGATGTATTAATACAATCACTTCTTTATCGATACATTTTGTCCAAAAATCAAATTTTAGCTATTGCCAAGCCTTGTATCGATACATTTGACCAAAATATCAATACATCAAGCATATGGATCAATGTAAGCCTCATTTGTATTGATACAACTAGTGAAATTTTGAACTTTGATGATTTAAGGGCCCTGCATCGAGACATAAAGCCTTAGTATTGATACATTTATGCAAATTTGTGAAATATATGTACCTTGGACTCTTCAAACCTTTTATTAAAGCCAGGAATGATAGGGAATAGATCCATGCTTATCTAAATGATTTTGATGATGCATTAAATAATGACCTTTAATGCCTTGAATATTGGCTCAAAAAATTAGAGTGTGTCTAAAGCTACCCCTTTTTGGTAGTTGCTGAGTATTAAGAGCTAGCCAAAGACAAATAGACACCATTTGTCTAAGATGAAATGATGTTTCTTAGATACATACAAAAATGAGATTAAATTAATGCTTTGCCATGATAGGCATAATACATTAGTGATGATTTCGAGCTTTTGTAGGATTTAACCACTCTATTAGGCTTTTGAGTTTTATTCGATTTAACCTTCATTGTAAGAAGTAGCTACTAAGGGCTTTGACTAGATAAGTGTCCAGCTTTTTGCGGACAAACTCTGTTAGTGCCTAACTCTTTGTGAACAGACTCCACTGGTGCTTGATTTTTTGTGAACAACTTAACTGGTGTCCAATTCTTTATGGATAAATTAAGAATATACTCAATTGTTGCCTAGCTCTTTATGGATTAACTTAACTGGTGTCCAATTCTTTCTCTTATCAGACTTAATTGGTGCCCAAATTTTTATAGATAAACTTTATTGGTGTCTAGCTTTTTGTGGACAAGCTCTATTGGTGCCTAGCTCTTTACAGACAGACTTGATAGATGTCCAACTTTTTATGGATTTATGGGGAAAAGGCATCTATCTCTTTGTGGACTCAAAGAAAAAATACATCAAGCTCTTTGTGGACTAAAGGAAAAAAGCATCTAGCTTTTTATGGACAAACTCTACTAATGCTCGACTTTTTGCATAGAGACTTGATTGGTGTCCAGCTCTTTATGGACTAGACTCAATTGGTGCTTAACTCTTTACAGACAGACTTGATAGGCATCCAACTCTTTATGGACTGATAGGGATAAAAACATTCTGTTTTTTATGGACTAAAGGAAAAATGCATCTAGCTCTTTATGCACTAAAAAGGAAAAAAGCATCCAATTCTTTATGGACTAAAGGAAAAAAGGCATCTAGCTCTTTGTGGATTAACGGAAAAATGCATCTAGCTCTTTGTGGACTGAAAGAAAAAGGCATTCAATTCTTTATGGACTAAAGGAAAAAGGCATTCTTACTCTTTTTAGATTGAAGAAAAAGGTGTCCAACTCTTTATGGACTAAAGGAGAAAGATGTCTATCTCTTTTTGGACTTATGAATTTAGATATCTTACATGGATGGTTTTTTTATTTAAAAAATTATGAGGTCAGCAATTTTTATCTGGAGTCCTCTAGGGTTTATAAGAAGTAAGAAACAATTCTTAAATTTTTTAGTTTTTTTCACATTTGGGGTCAAAGTTTATATCTAAAAAATGTTAATAGTTTTATGATTGATGCATAAAAATGAGAATGTGATGATTCTAGAAGCCTAGTCTAGTGATCGATTATGGCCCTTTTAGTTGTTTACTCTCCTATAAGTTTTAGTCGAGTAACCTCTTACTCGAGGGTTCTTCAATCTTGCTATAAATTTCTAGAGGCTTTAAATGTTAAGTGTCACAATGTACCTCAGGGTGGATACTCGCGGATATAAAAGTGCGCACGACTTAAACTATTTTCCTGACTTGAAAGTGTCTTCTTGATTGAGACTATTCTTCGGTGTTGTGATGAGAACAAAAAGTACAGATTCTCAACTTATGACACAGTGAGGGGGACCATAAGATGAATCACTCCTCTTATTGGTCTCGTATGACCATCACGAAATGGCCAACGCTTGGAGTCGCCACCGATCATTTTGGGCTAAGCATGATCAGATGCCTATTGAAACCTATGTTCTGAGTTACGAAACTTAAAACATTGATCTCGTGGTCTACATAATGCAAAGATTCACCGTTTGGGTTCAAGAGTTGGTTACGTGCGATGAGGTATGAACCTCTTCATGATGCTCGACATCGGTACCTTACTAGCTATATCTTATCTCGGTTTTGATTTTTTCAATCTTAACTTGTTACTATTTTGATATAACCCTCTTTGAATGCATGAATCTTATAAAACTGATCCAGGTTTTGATGAAAAAGATTTAATCTCAT
>JAQSVH010165418.1:0-24005 GCA_029448705.1 Adansonia digitata
TATTATTAAATATAAATTATTTAGTAATGGTTAAAGTGATTTTTGTTGTAATTAAGTTAATTTTTTGTTCACTTGATGATTGCAAGAAAGAAGTTGAATTTAACTTTGAAGCGTTTAAATATTTCAAAGGTATGCAATTTTTTTGGTAGAAATTTATTTTAATTTTTGTTTTAAGGCTAGGTAATGATGAATTTAAATGAAGTTTTTTGTTGTAGGAAAAATTTTGATCAATTCAATGGCATCATCATCATCGTTATTGCAATTATATCATCAAGGGTATTATCTGAGGTACTAAATTATAAATTTTATTAATGATATATTTAAAATAGTATAAATTATAAATTTTATAAATAATAAATTAATGACTTTTTAAATAGGATACTTGGTTGGAAACACAATCATGGAAAACATCTTTTGAACCACCGAATTTAAGATTATTTAAGAAAAACCTGATTTTACCATGCAGCCCTAGTTAACCACTGTCAATATGAGGTAGGACTAACACGTGCGTTGGTTGAATGATGGAGGCCTAAGACGCATACATTTTATTTTCCATGCGGTGAATACACAATCACACTAGAGGATGTTACACTTCAACTGGGTCTACCAATTGATAGGAATGAGGTAACGGGGGGAAGTTTGCTACACTGGGAGGCTTTATTTGAAGATTGTTAGGCGTGATCCCTCCTGAAAACTTCATTCAGGGCTTAACTATCAAAATGACTTGGTTGATAGAAATGTTTCGTTATATCCTTGAACATGCAACTGAACGACAACTGAAATCCACTACACGAGCATATATATTATGCGTTATTGGTGGAATGTTAATGCTCGATAAATCTAAAAATTAGGTACACTTGATGTATCTTCCACTTTTGGCAAATTTGAATGAAGTAAGGAAGTATAGTTGGGGTTTCGCATGTTTAGGTTTCTTGTATAGGGAACTCTGCCATGCAACAATTAGGGCAACACATGACATAGGTGGCTGTTTAATGCTGCTGCAATTATAGGCATGGTACTGGCTGCCATTCTTGCACCGATAGTTAGAGTTATATATATCTCCTTGCGTTAAGGTAATAAATAAAAGTATTATATTTATTCTTGGAGAACTTATATTTGCATGCGAATTATTCATATTTGGTGCAGTCCGAAGCAGTTTGGTCGTACAACTATGAACGTTGAAAGCATTAGAGTACGACTGGATCACATAAGACATAATACGGTAAATGTTGTAATAGTTTACCTTAAGTACATACATTTTTAAGCTAACTTATTGCATATGATTAGTATTAATTTTTGTCTATTCTTTCACAGTTTCTATGGAGGCCATATATTATAGATAAAATTGTGGAATGCCTCCCATCAGAAGCCTTCCAAAATAGCCACATCTGAAGAGCAAACAGAGCATTAATATGTTTTCAAATTGTAGAATGGCACCAACTGGATAGGGTCTTATGCCAATTTAGGATGCAACAAACAATCCCCCAACCACCCATGAACCTTGACAAAGTTCACAGAGTTGATAGGCATGGTAATCATGCAGAAAATTGGGCTAAAAGGCAATCAAACTGGATCCAACTTTGGAGAAAACGTTTTAGACAAATTGATCAGGGTCCTAAAATTATGTACAATAATTTCTCACCATCAGATGAATACATTAATTGGTTTTATACTCAAGGCCGGCCATTTATTTTCCTATCGTTAGGACTTCAGGATGTTACGAGTAGCTCACATTAACAACAAACTTCAAATCCAGACCCTCCTATGGAGCTTCACAGGCATATTCGACGACACAGAATTAGTCAGAGGATAAATCTACCTATTTCAACAGAGGTTGATAATGCCAATGCTCCTAGGATGTCCTTCAGCCATCCTAAACCAAAGCATGATCTTAGGGTATCATCCAGTTACAGGTATTCATTCAGTCATGGTGGGGATGATGATGATAGGTGCTATCAGCCGCAGCCATCCACCAGTAGGTTAGATGCCAACCCTTTGACTCCTATGTCACCTGCAGCACATATGAGAAGTATATATCGGTTTGAAACCCTATTGGAGAGTGGTACCCTTCCTAATTTTGGCCTACCACGTACTACTTTCATGGGGAGAGGGTTAGGGTTTTTTGATATGGTGGACATTGCTATGGTTATGAACGAACATAGGGATTCTATGCTGATTCAGGAAGAAACCACTAAAGAAGAAGTTCTAGCGGTGGAAGTTAGAGCCCAAAGACATCAAACTAGAGGCATACGTGGCAATGAAGATGAAAATGTTGAACGAAGAGTATTGCCACCACGTAATAGGAAAGCCCCGCATTGTTGTTCTACACCGCGCGATAGGACCCCCTATCAATAGATATAAACTTGTATTACTCACTTGTATTATACAGTTTATAGTCTTATAGTTTTACACTTATGCAATTTTAGGTTGTTATACAATACTGTAAATATTATACATTTGTATTGTAAATTTTTTTATATTTCTTATATTGGAAGATAATTAATAAAAAAATATTTTATTATGTATATTACATTGATATAATTTATACTAGAATAATTGTGTAGGTTACATGTTCAATGCATTATATCATTATTATTATATTACAATAATTAATAACTACATCTTAAAGATGTTTTATAATAGTAATTATATTATAATAGATTCTAATAACATACAGTTATATGATCATTATATTATAAATATTAATTTCCTATAGTAATTATATTATTTTCTATAATATATCTTTTTATTGTTTATGTTGCAAGATAAATAAAAAATAACTTTAATTGCATTTCATTAAAAAAATAACATTTACATCATGAAACTGAAAGTGATAAATTTTACACATATAAATAGTTAATTATACGTAATATAATCATAAACAAAAACTGAAAATCAATGATCTAAACTTTCTCCTGATGTGCCGACTTAATAAGGGCAATTTTTTCGGCTATGGCCTTCATTTCTACATAGTCCATAACACTTTGGTTGGCCTCTTTCCCTAAGATCCATTTCATTATGAATTCGACTTGATTTTGGTCAAACTTTGGGATCTCTCCGTATTTCTGGATTAGGGCACAGTATGGATCATTATATTCCAACCAATAAGCTTTATTCCCAACGGGTTAGAACTCATGTCGATTAACATTGTTTATAGTCTCTAGTCTATAAACATTGTCCACATATAGCATGCAATCTATATGGATATGAGCACAAGCAGCAACAACATGTTAACATGGGTACCTGTGCGCTTGAAACTTCCCACAGTCACACCACCTTTCATTAAAATTTACTTTGTATGTCGAAGCCACAACTCCCTCTTGGGGGTTTTCTAACTCCTCAACCAAGAAAGATTAATTTGTTCGTGTAAACCCCCGAACAACATGTGGGTTAGCTTTTTTTCGATTTTCTTGCATGACATTTATGACTATTTCACAATAATTATGCCCGGCTACCATTATTACAATCTACTTGTTCCCCATCACCCTAAATAATTCTGCTAATCTAAAATATATGGCTTTCACCAAAGTGGTTATAGGAAGATGACGAGTCTCTTTCAACACTGAATTTATACATTTGGCCAAGTTTGTTGTCATATGTCCATATCGTCTTTCTTCATCATATGATTGCGCCCACTTCTCCCGTGGGATCCTAGTGATCTAATAGGTTGTTTTTGCATTCTCGGCACGAAGATTTTCATACTACCACTGAAATAGGGTCGTTGCAACTCGTACGCGAAAAAAATAATATGATAATTTTTGGACTTATTAACAACTGATAGATAAACATTAAAATTGTCGACACAACTCTTTATTGTCAAACCTCCTCATGAAGTTGGCTGCAATATGTCGAATGTAGTACACAGAATATGTAAATAGAGGTTTCCATGCACTACTTGAGTCTTTGATCATAGATTTTATAGATTCATGTCGATTAGACATTAAGCATATCCAAGGTTGTCTAACAATATATCTATATAAGTTGTTGAGAAAAAATGACCATGCCTCATTTGTCTCACACTCTACAATGGCAAAGGTAATTGGTACTATGTTTCGATTGCCATCTTGTGCAACAGCTAACAGTAATGTTCCTTTGTATTTTCCTTATAAGAATGTACCGTCTACTTGGACAACAGGTTTACAAAAGGGAAAGCCTTCAATGCAAGACTTGAATGTCCAACAAAGTCGTTGGAAAATACTCATACGTTGCACCATTTGATGACCGCGATATGTAGGTACAGTTTGTAATTCCATAATTGTGCAAGGAACAAAATGTTACATTGCACCTAACCATTTTGGGAGATCATTGCATGATTTGTCCCAATCTCCATCGAGTTGAACAATTGCCTTTTGCTTCGTTATGCACGCTTTCCTATAGGAAGTCATGTATCCATACCTATTCCATATCTCAGCAACCAAAACTGAGACGAAAATGCTCGGATTTGCTTGTACCAAGGACAAAATGCATGAACATATCATGTTGGAATCTAGTTTCATGTGATCTTGTGAAATATGCCCAGATGCACAATTATGAGGCCCATTGTACTTTTTAATCTCTCATACTTGTGTTTTCTTCAATAATCTTATCCTTATATTCTAGTTACAATCGGCACCATACATGGTTCATTGGCCATGATATTTGATTGGCAATAATTCTACTACTTTGTAATCTATAGAGTTCTTGATATTGTAGTACTTATAGTAGAAACCACGGCTTCTTTTATTGCAAACTGCATCCTAACGTAGAGCTCACTACTAGATAGATTCCAGCTTCTCGAAAACTTTAATGTTTGAAAATATTTTGGAAATTCTACTACATGCATTGCATCTAGATCGAGGGAACGCATATAGAAAGATGGCTCATACTGATGAAGAAGATCGCTAGCTGCACTAGTAGATAACAGATAAGAAGCGTTGATATCGCCACTAATATCTGAGCATGGATCATAGTTGTCATCATTATCATCAGCTTCGACATACTCTTTCGATTCACTAAAGTCACCAACATAATCACTATGGGCTCCATATGACACTTCAAGATCAGTAGCAGATGAACTTGGCTCTCCATATTCCATTTCAACACCTTGTCATTATAAAGTTATTTGACTCTTCATCTTCACAGCTTGGAACCGTTGATGAGAGAGATGAATAATGAAAAGATTCATACAAATTATTCATCACCATTTGTGCATCTAGAAGAGGTTGCCATTCAGGATTCTCAAATGGCCATGACATATGCGCATCTACAGTAGGCATGTATGAAGCTTCAACATCATGATGTACATCCTCGAGGTTAGCATATAACTCAATTACACCGACATTAGAAAATTGCTGATGAACATCAAACATGCATCTGACATCATTATCATCTTTTAGTGGGAATGTCCTATATCGGACACATCTTTTTCCCATGGAAATAGGAAGCCTATACTTGAAATCTGATACTTTAGTTCTGCTTGTAGCTTTGATTTTTGCACCAATTTTTACCTTCAATTCCTTTATTGTAATGTTTTCGTCAATTTTGATAGTTATAGGGCAGTTACTTTGAAAGGTAACAGCTTCATCATTATTGACAATTTCTCTATTAGAATAGACAAGTGCAATAAATCTATTACTCATGTTGGTAAGACGAAAATAACTCTAAACAAAATGCTAACAATTGAAAACTAAGAAACAAAAGAAGATAATGAATAAGCACTATCACTAAATTGAGAAAACAACAATAGCAGCTGAGAATGAAAATGACAATGATGAACACATATTTATAATGCAGCATAATCAACAAAATTTTTTTCCCATTCAAAATGTCTGAATTTGTCCCATTCATTAGTCTAATCTTTGCAGACTGACATTTATAATCCATGCATTAGTCTCATCAACTAAAGATAATATCAAAAGAAATCTGGTTCTTATGCATTAGTCTCATCAACTTATTTCATATCAGAAGGAATCTAATTCTTATGCATTAGTCTCATCAACTTTTTTCATATCAGCAGAAATCACCTTTCTCATGCATTAGTCTCATCAACTTATTTCATATCTAAAAGAATCTGATTCCCATGCATTAATCCTATGAACTTATTTCATATAAGAAGAAATCTGATTGCATGCATAAATCTCATCAATTTATTTCATATCAGAAAAAATTTGATTCCCATATATTTGTCTCATCAATTTATTTCATATAAAAAAAATCTGATCATCTTGCATTAGTCTTATCAACTTATTTTATTTAAAAAAATTTAATTTTCATACATTAGTCACGTACTTTCAAACATAAATAAAACCTAAAACTTATAAACTGTTATATGAAATACAAAATCGTCACATGAATTGATGATTTCTCAAAGCAATATAAAAAAAATAACTTAGGCGATTTCCGAATTAATTTTCAATTTCTTGTGGCTGGATTTGCAATTGATGAGAAATCGCTATTTCGTTTGTCGATTTCTTATAACAAGTTGAGAAATCGCCATCTAATTTAAAGATTTTTCAACTAAATTTTACAATTGAGAAACTAATTTTTAAAATTAGCTTATTTTAATAAATAATCTAAAAATAACTTATTTATGTAAATAAAAAATTTTTATATTATTTTTATAAAAAAGCCATATCTCAGCAACATCATCTTCACTTACATATTTAGAATACATACTCATAGTAGCATTGTTAAAATGAATCTATCTATCAGTGAAAAAAATAATGTCCAAACCAATCTTATCAATCTGTTGTTATACTTTTAAACATCACACAAAATATTAAAACTTTTTATTTAAATAAACTTTAATTTATTCCAAATATTATCTATCAAATATTATTTATCAATATAATTATATTTCTTTAATAACGATAATTCTACTAATAATAATAATGATAATAATAATAGTTCTTTTTATAAATAAAAATTAAAAGTTGTGGGCATAATCATATACTTCGTTAATAATGATATTTCTATTGTTATTGAAAGTGATTATTCATAAACTATATAATTAATATCATGAAGTAAGCATAATTGATATATTTTATTTTTAAAATATTTAAAAAATTAATAATTAATGCATATATGTAAATATTCTTGTTCTAAAATTAATTATTATTTATGAAAAACTATTCATTCCTATCATACACTGTTCACATTTTTTTTTTAAATGATTCTATGTAAGTACATTATATTTGTAACGTTGCATATCAAAAAATATATATTTGTAACATTATGCATGCCATACATAATATTCATATACCAATAATAAATGTTAGTTAAATATTTTTATTCATATTAATTATATTACTATTAATATGTTTTCTTAATTTTTACATTATTTTTAATAAAATTATTATTTTATTTACTTACAAAATCAAGGATAATATGAATATTTTTTTAAAAAAATATGACTCACAATTCAAAATAATGTTCATAATATTCATATGCTAATAGTTAATATTAATTGAAATTTTATTTTACTCTATTTTTATTTTTTATTAATTATATTATTGTCGATATAATTTTTTATTTATCCATTATTTTTAATAAAATTATTAGTTTATTTGCCTACATAATCAAAGTTTAAAAATAACTTTTAAAAAAACATATCATTTACAATTTTTTTTAAAAAGATATATTTTTACAAAATTTTCAATTGATTTTTTTATTATTTATTACTTCTTTTTTTTTTCCTTACATTTCCTTTCCTTCCCTTTTTCCTTTCTTTCTCCACCCCACCCACCCCCCCCCCAAAAAAAAATAAATAGCTTGCAATCGATGGCCTTCAAATTGGTTATCAATTGAGTGGTACTTTCATGGTAAAGTGATATAATGTTGGGTAGATAGTGAGAATTAATATCCGCAAAATTCAGCAAGAGATAGGGTAATATCAATACTCTTGCCATGACTTTATAATGACAAATTGTAGTATATTTAATCTCAATTTCGTCGAAGTTAAATCTCTAACCAAAACAAATGCCAATTAATTGATTTTAGTATAAGTTTTGTATTTCATGTTTCTCTTTTCTGGCATAGGATTCTAATATAAGTAAAATATTTTCAAATTCTCAAATATAATAAATCCTTAAATCTCCTTCTCTATTTTATCTTTAATTTTATAAAAAAATTAGATAAGTAGGTATAAAAGTTGAAAACAAGAGAAAGAGCAACTGCTTGCGTCTAGAATTTAAATCAAAAGCAAAATATGATATTTTCATCGTAATATAAAACAAAAATTGGTGTAAATTTTATCCAAACCCAAACTTAAACTTAAGATAATCTAAATAAAAAGTTTGAATTTAAAAGAGCTTCAAGTGAAAATTACAAAAACTTGAAATAATTCGAATTTAAAAAAAATTTGGAACCAAAAAATTTCAAACTTGATAAGACTTAATCTCGAAATGATATGATTTTAATCCGTTAAATTATGACCTCCAATCGTTTGTGTGAGGGTTTTATGGTGCCGCATCTGATAAAACTGGGTTAAGCAACCGTATGTTGATGTATCAAGTTATAATGGCTAAATTAATTAAAAAAAAAAAAAGAGAAAAGTTACAGAGGCTAAAGCAATAATCAGCTGGCGAATTTTCAGGTTGGGATCATTGGCTTTTGGTGTCTTGAATCCATTTCAATGGTTAATAGCTGAGATTTGGTTTAGGATGATAAAATTGTCTTGTTGGTTCATTTTGAATGGATGTAGTTAATTTTTTAAAAATATGGGATAAGGTAAAGTTGGCGAATTTTTTCAATTTAAATTACAATGGATTTCCTTTTGTAAATTTCAAGTTAATATATTTATTATTCAAAATTTTTTTTATTGAAAGTAAGATTTAAAAATAATATTTATAATTAAATAATAAAATTATTATTTAAAAAATTAATAGAAAAATTAAACGAAGCAAATCGGTTATAATGTAATAAACACCTAAAAAAGATGTGATATTTATATTTTAAGTTCTCAACATATGAAGGGCAGTGGGATTGGGACAGGCAAAGTACAAGGTATCCCTCCATCTCCTTTCATTAGGTTTATCTATAGGTCTTTCGATAAATTAGATTCATATAAATTAAGTTTTTGACTAAAATTTTATAAATTTAAATTAATTTAATTTAAATTATTATTTAATAAAAAAATTTATTTACATTTAATTAACAATAATATTTTTTTATCTTTATTCATTCATTTTACGATCTAAGATCAAAATATACTGTCATCTCTCCTGAGAATGCATTAATACAAACTCAAACCTTGTTTTTCTTATGTAGAGATAAGCGTGGTTCATTTCGATTAATTTTAATATTTTTTTTAAAAATACTAAAAAGAATGGCTGGACCACCTCGAATCGGCCCAATTACCCCTCTAAATTTACTATATTTAGTTAAAAGATGCGGAAGGGATTTTATAAGCCCCTAGTTGTTGACTATCGGCCCAAAGGTGGGCCTTGTTCTTATATAAACCCAAGTTGTTTCGCTTTTACTCTCCGCTTCCTTCGATATTCGTAGGGTTTTCCTCCGCCGTTCTGACCTAACAACAAAAACCTTGGGTGAAGCTTTTGGAGGTGCCAAAAATGGTAAATGCTAAAACCCCATTTTCTATTATTCTTCTTCTCTTGTTTTCAGTTGTTTCTTTTCAATTTGTACCCACGAATGTTCTTCCATGTTTTTTTTTTTTGCTTTAGATTCAGTTTGCTGAGCTTTTCATTTGTGTTATTATTTATCATGCTTAAACAATTTCTTAGTGACCCTATAATATAAGGTTAATGCTTTGTATGATGTAAGGTTAAAAAAATGAAAATGGTGCTCCCTGTCTTCCTCTGCTCGTTTAATATTTGTTTTACCTAAGTGGTTTTGTTTTTGCATTTATATTTGCAATTGGCTGATATTTTGCAGACTGGAGAACCAGTGAACCCTAAAGCATATCCACTAGCTGATGCTCAATTAACAACCACGATTTTGGATCTTGTTCAACAAGCTGCCAACTACAAGCAGCTCAAAAAGGGTGCTAATGAAGGTTAGGAACAATATCCTTTTCGATATTTGCTTCTTTGTCGTTATTATTCTTAGGCGTGGGTTTTCTTCATGTCCTGTTTTCTTTCCCTAATTCAACTGGCTTCTCGGGATTCAGCTACTAAGACTCTGAACAGAGGTATCTCGGAGTTCATTGTGATGGCTGCGGATACTGAGCCTCTTGAGATTCTGCTTCATCTTCCTTTGCTTGCTGAAGATAAGGTAATAATGTTATAGATTTTTTTGAGGTTCTGATTAGCCTTTTATTTACTGAATTCTACAGGACTGTTTCAATGTTTAATATTTGAGGAATTAAATGGGCAAAGTAATTGCTAAATGGCATGTGCATTCTTACTTATAATTTTGTTGTGAATTCGAAGTTAGGCAAGGCAAAAATTCTTGTTTGAATTGGACGGAATGTCTTTTAATCCTTGCCTGCACTGATGGAAGTGTGTACTGCTTCTGGCTTTATTGCCTGACCTGCTGTAACTTACTGAATAGGTGGCAAAGGACTTGTGCTTTTTTATTTTTTTTCCTGCATGATACGATAATAAAACATAGAAATTTTGAGCATTTTTGGAGCTCTCTCTCTCTCTCTCTCGCTCTCTCTAAAACTAGTCCCTTTGTTTATTAAGCATTTTGATTGATATGCTACTGTTTTTTTTCTGTTTTAATAAGTTGTATCATTGTTGTAATTATTTAACTTCGGTAGGTTTTTTTTTTTTGGCATATTGTATTGATTTGAGAGCATATTTAGTTTTAATGTTTCAAATTAATGATGTACCTAGCCTTGAAATTGAAACATCTATTTTACTGCAAAAAATCAGCCAACATAGGCTTAGAGACAATAAAAAAAAATGAAAAAATTACATAAGATTATGCACTTTCTGTTTTATATGAAATGATTTCCACTTTTGAACTATGAAGCATTTGTATCATACATCTTGATGGTTCATAGCTCAATGTGAAGTTCATTGTGGAAGCAAAATCCGGACTAACACACAACAAGATTTCTTGTCATGGATCAAAATTTTCTGGGATTAGTTGGTAGATATTCCATTTTCTCGTGGCCTTTGTTGAAAGATTACACCGATTGCAGAATCAGTTAATCACAATGATGAACTTTGTATTTGTTTTGCAGAATGTTCCGTATGTATTTGTTCCTTCAAAGCAAGCACTTGGCCGGGCATGTGGGGTCACAAGACCTGTAATTGCATGTTCTGTCACAACAAATGAAGGAAGCCAATTGAAATCCCAAATACAACAACTCAAGGTACTTTTTCTTTCTAATAAAGTATATTATAGAGTGCAACATGTATAATGTGTTGTATTTATTGTGGCCGAATTTGCTACAAATCTTATGATTCTCATTGGTCAACTGCAGGACGCAATTGAGAAGCTGTTGATCTAAAACTAGAATATTATGAAACTCATATTCGGTGTGATGGGCCTCTTGGATTGTGGTGGTCGCTCCTTTAGAGGCTTTGACTGATGAAGTTGTGCCACTAGCGAACCAGTCCTTTAGTATTTGACATTAAATGGTGATTGTTGTGTCTCTTACTATGTTTCTTTGTGAATTTAGAAAAAAGGATAAATCTTTAATTGATGTTTATCAGAAATTTAGTATGAATGATGCTATTAACTGATGTAGCTTGTTTGTTTAATATGTTATTGTTTTTGTTAGTGCTGCTATATTTTGATACTTTGTCCGTAATTGCGTGCTTCAAGTTATAAGTTGAATGCAACCAAGCTCCTACCATTCGATTAATCTGGCCTTCATCGAAATTGTAACTTCAGACTTTCTTGTGTTGACTCCTTTAGGGGAAAGGAAAAGAAAAAAAAAAATTAGCAGATATTGGGTTATGACGTTTTCATTGTTGTGAAAAGCTTGAGGGGAATGTGGTAGCCTGTAGGGTTGGATAATTGGCTTAAAGATGCCGAGTCTTCTAGCAAATAAATTATGGTTAATTACTTGCATGGTCGTTGAACTTTAGCATATTTTAAATTGATTTAAATTTTAAAATATATCAATTAGATACTAGGATAGCGATATGTAGTGAAGATTTGGATATTGGTAATTATTCGATTTATTTTTTGCGGAGTATCATTTAGGTAATAGATATGGAGTAGATAGTGAGGATTAGGATATTTATAATTATTCTATCTACTTTTTATGGAATTAGATATTATAATTATTATCTGCAATAGATTTGAAGTGAATGTATATATGAATTTTTAGATATTCATTATTTGAATATACATTGCTTATATGGGTAATGGATTCAAATATATAAATTATAAAAAATTTATACCTCATGGAAGAATCAAACTTAGCTTGTTAGGCTAACCAATAGACATTTTATTAAGTGAACTAATCTTGAATTTTAAATTAATATGCCACTAAAATTAATTTTTATGTAAGTATGATAATAATAATTTTAAAATATTTTCAAAATAAAATATAATAGTAAGTTAATTATAAAACTTAATTTATTAATTAGGTTAAATACTTTTAAATTTTAAAGGGTCCATAGTACTTTTATAAAAAAATATTTGATAATTTAACCAACATAATTAAATAAATCATTCTAATCATATAAATATATTTAATATGATATATTTTATTATATTATATTATAATCACATAAGAATTATATATGATATAATATATGTATTAATTATATACTATCTATAATTGTAATAATTTAGATTATATATGATTACTAAGTGTTTTTATATTATAATATAACAACATATTATATATTACCATATCAATAGTTATATAATTATGTATACATAGAATACGTTATATTTATACAAATATTTTATCATAATATTATATTAATAATTATTTAGGTACTATATATTATATAAAATTATCTGATAATATAATATTACAATATGAGGAGAGATTCACTTACGCTAATATACTTTGCAAAATTAAATTAGTTTTATATACCTATATAACCTTTTATAATACTAATATTTTAATAAATCAACCATTAGATTTAATAATATAATTGTATTCGTTAAGCACATAAAGTTTTAAATTAATTTGATATCTCTATCGTATTAATTGAAATATTATTTTTTAATATATATTTAATAGTTAATTTTTTTTACATTGAACAAATAATTAAACATTTTTAATTTACTCAAAATTCAACATACATAATTTATCTGAATAAAATATGAAATATGAAATTAGGTTCCCAATATGTTTGTAATGATTATAAATCATAGTCTACATTTTTACACAAAGCTTGTGATTTATAAACATAGATCAAGAGCAAGATCTGGTAGCCTATCATGACTACCCAAATGTTATAGAGTCAAGATGACTTATTTGGAACCTTTTTAGTAACTAACCTATCAGTGTATTTCAATCCTTTCACCACTATCTCAAAAAGACTATGAGCATGGTGCAACGCATATTCATGTGTCAATTTATATTTGTTCCTATAGCATATGGTTAACATCATGAATTTAGAGAAACAATTTTTGATAAATCCATCATGCGTTAGCAAATGACTTTATAACCAAAGTAAAAAACAAATGAGATATGTCACTAACATCACTTGGAGTGGTGAATCCTCTTTGCATAATTTATCTACCTTCTATGCTTCATACAGTACCCAAAGGCATCCCTCCTCATGCACCCATTTAGATGAAATCAAAATATAACACTCTCCATACAAGCTTACCTAGTATCACAAGTCAGAAAACGAGTTACATTACTAACAAATGAGAACATTTCCAAAGATAATTGAGTGATAATGCCAAATAAAGTTCTCAAACTGGCCATTATCTTGTTTCCATAAAACAAGCATCCATATGCCATCCTAAGTATCCTTTATAGTTTAATTCAAGAGATTGGTTACTTACTTCACATGTAAGAAAGCATAACATATGTTAGTCTTTGAGTATTGCCAATGCCTTGTCTTGGCAATACAATGACTAGAAATGTTTTCGGGAACATGGCTTTGATTCATAAAGATCCCATAATTGTAACTCATTACAATTCCTTTATAAGGCCAAATGCATTTCATGAGCTTCATCCACTTAATTGTTCATAATTGTTAGTTTTGGTATTAACATGGAGGAAAACCTTATATCACTTGATTAAGTAACACGCTCCATTATTAACTAATAAATGCTTCATCCACGCTAATTGGCACTGAAGCATATACTAACTCTAGTAAACGCCTTACAACTGGTTAATGCCTTTCATTGAAGATAGCTATGAGTAGTGCTCTCCTAGAAGAACAAAAAAGAGAATAAAACTATACCAAAAGAAATCTCTCCAAAGATCATCTAGCAACAACCATTGCCTTTACCACCTTACATGAAAGTGTGTATTGCCCAAAACTAATCGGATTAGTCTTGGGAAATATGTACTCAAATGCAAATGTATTACTTGTCTAAGTGTTACAAGGTTTTCCTTCATCTTAGCGTCTTGATTTTCATAAATTGTGAACTATTAATTGGATAATGTCCAAGAAACTCAATTATAAACATACAATTATGAGATCTAACAAGCATCAAAACCCTTTTGTATGTTCTTGGATGAATTTTTGCTTTCCCTATTTTGTTCTCTCTTTGAAGTTTTGAATTGTTCCTTGATTGCACACAACAATTCTACTCTTACTCTTAGATGATAATGCCAACTAGCCTCTTTTAACATAAATTAGGATAAGGTTTGAAGCAAAAACTTAAACATGAAGTAGAACTCTTCCATTCCAAAAAGTATGGGTCCTTGTTTTCCCAATGATTGCTCTATTAATCTCTGAATATCTTTCATTTTTGTTCACCGTTGTTGAGAATATGGAATCCAAACTTTCTTTACCCAATTATTCTAAATTCTAGAATAACTCTGTTTGCTTACCAGCTTTAGATTAGTATTAGGTTGTCATTTGCTTGATTTTATCATATATCAGTTGATTGATTGACTCAAGGTCAATTCCTCTCCTTTTATAAATGCTTAATGATTTTTATAACGGGAGTACTCATTTTCATGTATATCTTAGAAACATTTCTTATAAAATATATTTTTCATCCACTTAATAGCTATAAATAAGTTTTTGTTAAAAAAATATATATATTCAGCTTCAAATAGGAAGACTAAGTAGCATTAGATTCTATAATTAGAACTTCTAATAGCATGTGCTAAATGTTTAATATATTTTGTTGTTTGTTCTGTGTGTTTTTACCATGCATTCGGGTTGTAGAAGCTTCTCCATATAAAGCAGTTATGTTCCCTGTGATTAGGGATGATGCAAGAGATTCAATTACCATGCTGCGATAATGAAATCATGTATGCACCGTAAGAAGATTGGATTATGTTTTTATAACCCATCAGGAGTTTGGAAAATTTATGGACATTTGTTTCAAGTGATTTTGTAGTTTAATATTTGTAGGTATGTTTTGATGTTTATTTCAACTTGATTAATTATAAGCCATTGTTTGTGACTCACTTTATTAATTATAAGACAAGTATTTTCTTTCTTTATTTTTATGCAAAATTATATTTTTATTTAATATCATTTATTTATAATTATAATTAAAATTATAATTATAAATAAATGAATTTTAATAAAGCAAAATTTATAGATGGAAATGATAGGCTATTCATCAGTTAAACTAGTGTTATCGGTACCGGCTGTACTAATCGGTATGTATCGGTTTCAACATATAACAGTACTAATGATAGTTAGTTTCACTTCGATCTATACCAGCTGTACCGATGGTACTAACCTGTTTCGATGGTACTGGCTGGTATATAATATAAGCTTGTAAAAAAATTAAACCAATATTGATCTTAAATCTGATGAATATTATATATAATTACTCATAAATTTGATGAATATTAGACATAATTATTCATAAATTTAACGATCATTAAAAAATTTCAGCTTTACTACTTAACTAATATTGATTTTTTTATATTTGATAAAGTTTTTTTAAGAACATTATATATAGTTGATGAATATTTAATATATAAAATTTATTTAACCTCATTTATTTCATATTTAAAAATATTTTATATACATATAAATTAAAAATATTCAAACTCTGATAACCCGAAACGGTACACCAAAACACACTAGTAGTGGTATGTACATGTACCAGAATAAAAACGGTAAGTCCACCGATACGGTATTGACTACTTTGAGTTAAACACTAGATTTAATACAATGGCATAAAAATACTAACGGACAAATTAAGTATTACTAAAGGATAAAAATTGATGAATTGAACTTTTACCGTTGTACAGTAAGATTCTAAATAGGTTCTTGTGTGGGCTAATATAGTTGCTTATGAACAAACACCAATTCAATAGATGGACATATTATAGAAATCAAAAAATGAAAATGGTTTTACCGGGGAAAAAGCTGTCACTATAGACCGATTAATTTTTACAGACAAAAAAAATCGTAAGTAAATCTTTACATCGTCATGAAAAGGATTTTTGAATGCTTTTACTAATAAATGAATCGTCACTATAGCTTATAAGCTTTAACGATGGAAAATACCTATCAGTAAATGTCCACACCAATAAGGCTTATAGTGATAATAAATTTTTTGTTGGCATATCCAACTCTTTTGTCAGAAAAAAATGTTTGGGGACTGTACTAATGAATTTTTGGATATATACTAAAAGATTTTGGACTGTCAGTAAATGGTAGGCTTGTTAATTTTGACCCAAACTCGAAAACCCTGACTAATCATTTTGAACCCAAACTTGATCCAATTCAATTTGATCAAAAAAAGTCAACTACCTAAAATCGATCAACCCAAACCCAAAAATGATCCGAACCCGAAAAAACCTGAAGCTAGAATGACCCGAACTCGAAATAACCCAAATTCAAAATAACCCGAAGCTAAAATGATTCGAATAATTAACACTAAATGATCCAAACTTAAATTAAGTATAATTTTATTTCAAAAATATTAAGTCAATAAAAATAATACTTATAACATAAATTATTAATTTATTTTATTTCATAACTTATAATTATATTGGATTGTAATAATGTATGCAAATAGCATATATATATATAAATTGATTATGTTCCTATTTTTATTCTCTTCTCTTTATGTAAAATAATATAATAATTATACTTGTGCTTATTATAATAATTGTTAATATTTGATTAATTTAAATATTTTAAATTGTTATTGTAAAAAAAAAAATCACTTCCATTATTTTATTTATAACCTGCAAAATTATTGCTTGATAAAACTTTATATAACCATCATTGTTCTTTTATAATTTTTTTACTTCTCACTAGGATATGATAAAAAAACACATTGGTAATTATCATTGTCAAAGATCGAAGATATTTTTGTTTCATTAGTTGCACCTGAATAAAGGAATTAAAAAAAAACTCGAAATTGTAATCAATAAAATATTCAACATTAAATCAAGTGAGCATTGGTTTTGCAAGATGTTTGGAATTGACATTTCAATTCGATAATCCTTGAAAATTCAACACTCAAACACACTGATATACTTTGCCATCTTTCTATTTATAAACATAAAAATACAATAACAAAAATAAATCATAATCTTGTTGGTCAAATCAAAATATAGGATAATAATTTCATATAAAAGTTTTAAATATACAAAAAGATTTTTCTTGCAAGCAAATATTTTAGAGGAGCATTTTAAGAACATTTCTATTTCCATTGTTGCAACTTAAAATACTGTATAATCTTAGTAGCAAATAAAACTATATTTAATGGAAATAAATAAAAAAAGAATCTTTCTACTAGCAAGGAAGAGCAGCAAGAGAAAAGGCATGACTAAAATACATTGCAAAAGATAAGATGAATAGAATAGCTTAATCGTTAGTATTCATCACATCACATATGTAAAACATCTATTTTTTAAATACGGTATAATGTAAAATGACATCCCATTTAATTACTAATGTTGAAGATAAGAAGCATATTAATAATTGATCTACAAAAATATAGCTTCAATAGATGAAAAATAAAGCAAATTAAAAATATATTTAATGAAAATTAAACTCCATCAAACTTTTTAATAGACACATTACAAAGCCTAAATTCTAAACCAAAAGACTACAAGTACAAAAAATAAAACAAAGATCCAAAATATAGACAATTATAATAAATTGATAAAGGCAATAAAGCACAAAGAAAAAAAATAAAAGTTTTCAACTATCAACTAATAAAACATAATTTTAAATATGAAATAAAATTAAAAATTTTTTTGAAAATATTTTTCATTAATATGTTATTTGCACTATTAGAAGTTCCTTCCGACGCTAAATTTGATCTTGAATTCATACTTATCTCTCCTCCATAAGTCTCAAACTTTTCTTCACCATCTTTTAAATCTAATAATTAAAGACGAAACAATTATCATGTAAAACAATCATTAGATAGAAAAAAATCCACAACTATTTTAATATAAATATCATACCTTTATATCCATATAACCAATTAAAAATAGTTATCAAAACTTTGGCATTTTTAAATGAAAGAGAACTTCTCCACTTATTCAAGACTCTACCACCTATATTAAAAGTTAATTCTAAAGCAACTGTGGTGATAGGAATGCTGAAAATATCTTTTATCATTGTTGCAAGCTTAGGATATAAAAAATAATTGCCTTTCCAATAACCAAGAATATCAAATGGCATTATAGTGAACCCAAGTTTGCGCTCACTCAAATAGAGCTCTAATTGTGACTTACCTGAGCTTGAAGTAGATTGATCAGTATCATAATTTTGAAATTCCTATAAAAAAAGAGAAAGATTAACACAAAATTTAATTTAAATCCAATTAGATATTCAATAAACCATTTACTTAAGGAAATATAATTTCTAATAAAATAAAAACAACACTACTTTGAGGTTTTTTGGAAGTTCTTTTCCACCAGATTGCTCACAGCTAAAAAGCTCACTTGAATTTGAAGTTTTTACTTCCTCATATTCCTTAAATAGTTTTTTGAGTTGGTCAAGAATACTTTTCGTCTTTGCCTTAAAATCAAGATCAAACTTCTTCAAGAAAATCATATGAATTTCAACTTGTAGCATGGATCAAGTACGATTGCAAAAGCCAACACTGGATAATATTCATCCAAATACTTTTTGTTTCATTGCTTGAGCCATATTTTGTAAAAAGCTATTTGAACTTTCAATTTCCTTCATAAGATTAGATTGAATCTTACACACATTGTCAAAATACAAACTGGCAATAGGATAATTTGCTCTAGAAAACAAAGTAGTAATCTCATAAAAAAGTTTTAAAAACCCACAAATTTGTTTAATCCTATCCAACTCTTCTCTTGTTAGGAGATCTTCAAGCCCATACTTTGCATCATCCATTGCCAAGTATGCAAAAGCATTATAATAATAAAGAAACTACTTAAGCATCAGATATGTTGAATTCCATTTAGTAGGCACATCATACCACAATCTTTTTGAATCATCCAAATTAACTTTATTTACACATTGTTTAAACTTCATCATTCTTGACTCTGACCGTATCTGAAATTGTTCCCCACCTTCTTTAAAGTTTTACCAAGCACTTTCAAACTCTATTGAACAACAAGATTTAAAATATGAGCGCAATATCGAATATGAAAAAATGCACCATAAGACAATAAAGCATCTTGTTAAACAAGCTTGTTTCGCAACAAAGCTTGCATGGAAATGTTATCCGTATTCCATGCATTATCCAAAGTAATGCTAAAAATTTTCTTCTTGATGCCCCAATCTTTCAAGAAAGAATGAATAGTATTACACAAAGGATTTGCATTGTGTGAAGGTGGAATATGAGAACAATTTAAAATCTTATTTTGCAACTTCCAATTTTCATCCACATAATGAGTAGTAAGACAAAGAAAGCCTTTAGCCAAGTATGATGTCCATAATTCACTTGTCAAACAAATTCTACTAGAAATCTTCTCCAAAGTAGACTTAAACTTTTGTTTCATTTTGTCATGCAATTTGGCTCTAATAGTATTCCTACTAACATGATCGACATTATTATTTAGTAAAGCATGGATCTCTCTAGTTCCTTCATATTCAATCCATGTAAATGGATAGCCATGTTTGATGATAACTTTAGCAAGTGCTTCACGATAAGCTTGTTTATCTACTTTTTCATTATCAAGTTTCTTATTATTATCAAGATATGCAGAACATTTTAACAGATGATGCTCAAGATTAGAAGTACCTGACGTAGATTTTCCATCATATGATTTCCCATAATGCTTGCATATAGCTCTTAGTCTTTTCCTTAGAGATTGAGACTCAACAAGATTGAACTGAAGCCAAGCGTCATTGGGCCTTTGTGATGCTTCAACCTTAGAAACTTGACTTTGGATTTTAGGGCTGTAATCTACTAAAGTCCACATTCATCGAGTCCATTTCCATTCGATAATCTACAAACTTCAAAACTTAAACTAAAATAAATATATTAAGAGTTATTAAGAGAAAGACATAAAATTTTGAACTAGTAATATTAAAAGTCAAATTAAAAAAGGCATAAATAATATTAAAAGTCAAAGTTAAACTAAATTCTTCATTAATTTGAACCAATGGATTATAAAACAAGAACACAAATAAATATAGACTCCATAAATATGATGATCAGTTAAGAAAGTACAAACAAGGACGAAAACCACTAAGATACGACCAAGTAAGATAAAGGGATAGAAAGTTGAGGTGGAAAGCCAAATGATTAATAAATCACCTCCTTTCTTATCTTTAACGACTCAATTGATCAAACGTTGAACAATTCTCACCAAACTATTGCCTATATAAGCAATCAATTGCAATTATGTGCAAGCATCGATGCCTGCATGTTTGTCTATTAGCATACCATAATCATAATTTGCATTCAGCATCAATTTTCAATAAAATTTCATGAATTTCAATCAATGTCTTTAACATTTTTGTTTATATGCATACAATAACAAAAAAGTTACAACCTAGAATTAAAATCTTGTTTATTTGAATATGAATATGAGCAACTTTATTTTATTATACATTTACATTAATATATAATAAACTTGATAATGATAAAGTTTACCTTCTTTTAAGTGCTCTATCTGATGCAGGGTGGAGATGATAGGAATGGCTAAAATACAAAAGAATTAAAAATAGTCGAAAAAGATAACGCTATAGAGATATTTAGGTTCTAGAAAGAAACCTTTTAGATAGAATAATAAAATAATAATCGAACACTTTGTAGCAACTCCCTAGATGCATATATATATATAGGCTAGAACTCCTACTCCTGCTAGATTTAGTATTCCTAGTAGAATACTAATTAAGCTTAATCATAAAACTTATCCAAACTAAAACTCTAATCCTAAACAATAATCTAATTAAACTAGAATCCTAAATATAGATCTAAATGGATTTCTTTATTTCAACAGAATTTAAAATGAAATAGAACTCCTAATTGTTAATACTCCTGCATCATTCTCCCCTGTTGAAAGCTTGGTAGTATCTTTAGAAAAGATTTTAGCAGCTTCTTCGCACATTTCTGGATCAACTTTCCTCAATTCTACCTCTGAAATCCAGGTACTTTCATAAGCTGGTTTTCCTAGCCATTTAATTAAAAACCTTCGATAAATATTTCCCCTCCTAGATGTCACTTCCTTGATATCGAGAACTTCTTGGATGATATCATCTTTCTTGGTAGGAAGCTGGCCAACTTGTTCAGCAACTGTACTTGGTTCTTCCTCATTAAATCCCTCAAATTCATACAAATTTGAGACATTAAAAATAGGACTGATCTGTAAGTTAGTAGGCAACTGCAATAAATAGGCATTCGAACCTAACTTCTTAAGCACTTTACATGGCCCAAATTTTTTAGACTTCAACTTATGATAGGCACCTTTAGGAAACCTTTTGTTCCTCAAATAGACCAACACCAAATCTCTTTCTTTGAATTCCTTAAAACGTCTATGTTGATTAGTTGCATTAGCATATGTTGCATTGCTAGCTTTCAACGCATCTTAAACTTCCTTATGAATGCTGCGAATATGTTCAGCAAAAGCTTCCCCGTCATCACTCACCCTAGCTGCTTGGGGTAAAGGCACCAAATCAAGCACATGTTGGGGTTAAAGGCCATAAACAACCTGAAAAGGTGTCTTCTTAATAGTTCGATTAACTGAGTTGTTGTAAGCGAACTCAGCTTGCGGAATAATTGAATCCCAACCCTTCACATGATTTCTAACCAAACATCTTAGCAAGTTTCCCAAACTATAATTAACAGCTTTAGTTTGGCCATCCATTTAAGGATGACATGTGCTAGAATACCTCAAATCTGTCCCCATTTTACACCATAAAGTCCTCCAAAAATGCCCCAAAAACTTAACGTCTACAAAAACAATAGACGTTGGAACTCCGTGCAAACGTATTGCTTCTTTGAAAAATAAATCAGCAATGTGAGAGCCATCTGTTGTTTTAGAACAGGGAATAAAATGACCATCTTAGAAAATCTATCTGCGACTACAAAGATAAAGTCATGCCCCTTTGAAAGATTGTGGTGCTATCCAGTCCTTGATTGCATGAATCTTTTCAGGATCTGGTTTTAGCCCCTCTTCAGAAAAAATGAACCCTAAAAACACAACCTCAGTTTGCAAAAATAAGCATTTCTTTAAATTCAAATAGAGTTTTTCCTTTTGCAACACCTCCAAAACTTGCCATAAATGCTGTAAATGCTTTTCCTTACTCAGACTATAAACTAGAATATCATCAAAATACACAATAACAAAAGCTTATAAGAAGGGTTTAAGTACCGCAATCATGGCTCGCATGAATCTACTGGGAGCATTAGATAGGCCAAAAGGCATTACTAAATATACATACAAGCCTTCAAGAGTCTTAAAAGTAGTCTTCCATTCATCTTCCTCTCTCAATCTGATTTGATGATATGCACTCCTTAAATCAATTTTAGAAAATACCTTGCACCCTACCAATTGATCGAGCATGTCCTCCAATCGAGGAATGGGAAATCGATACTTGATCGTAATCTTGTTTATAGCTTGGCTATCAACACACATCCGCCAAGATCCATCCTTCTTAGGAGTTAGTAAAGCTGGGCAAGCACATGGACTTTTGCTTCCGTGCACCAATCCTTTCCTTATCAAATCCTCAACCTGTTTTTGAATTTTCAATCGCTGAACTGGTGGCATTCGATATACTAGGAAATTCGGTAAAGATGCTCCTAACACAAAATCTATAGCATGTTGAATGCTTCTCATGGTTGGTAACCTCTGTGGCAAACTGTCACTAATTGACAAAGCAAACTCTTCCAACAACCTTGAATTACAACAGGTTGTTTTTTAAAGTTCTCATCACTACCAGATTTATTTGTGACCTTGCTGGCTTCATTCTTTAAATCCTATTTATCATCTTGGCTAGCGGTAGTCATCACCCTTCTGATCATCAAGGATTGCCCTTTTGCAAGGTATATATCTATGTACTCCTCATCGTCATTATATTGATCATAAATTGGATTTGGTAGTTCTAGATCTTTTTCTTTAAAATAAGTTTCTATAATGGCTCTGCATTCTAAGTGGTCTTCCTCGGGTAACTCCATGTGGAAATCATTCACTTGGATCTTCCCCATTAACTCGAGAGCATGCAGTAATCGATCTTCCAATCTGCCTCGTATTGCAAAGTTTGCAGGTCTAGCATTATGGAAAGGGTTCTTTGGCTCTCCTTAATCTGAAACATCTTCAAGACCACCTTCTGGCAGGTCAAAAGGATTGTGGTCACCTTTCGGTATTTCCATTCAGGCTCCCACATCAATTTGTTGCTGCAAAGCTTGTACAGCTTGCGATAAATCCTCCAGCATGCACCTCAACTCGATCAACTTTGTTTGCTGTTCTTGATTCCCTCTTCCACGGCCCCTTGCACGTCCTATCATGGCTCTGATACCAAATTGATGTAGGGTGGAGATGATAGGAATGGCTAAAACACAAAAGAATTGAAAATAGTCGAAAAAGATAACGCTGTAGAGAT